>CAUYRH010085564.1:0-20936 GCA_963574655.1 Perodicticus potto
ATAGCTAAGTCATGGAAGAAGCCCAAGTGCCCATCAATACACGAATGGATTAATAAATTGTGGTACATGTATACCATGGAATATTATGCAGCCTTAAAGAAAGATGGTGACTTTTCCTCTTTCATATTTACATGGATGGAGATGGAACACATTCTCCTTAGTGAAGTATCTCAAGAATGGAAGAAAAAGTATCCAATGTATACAGCCCTAATATGAAGCAAATTTATAGCTTTCATGTGAAGGCTACAACCCAATTATAGCACAAGAAAACAGGGAAAGGGGTAAGGGAGGGAAGGGGAGAGGGAGGATGGGTGGAGGGAGGGTAAATGGTGGGATCTCACTTGGGGTGCTTCTTGGAAGGGTCAGGTGAAACCTACTAAATGCAGAACACAAATGTTTTCACACAATAAATGAGAAAATCTGATGAAGGTTATGTTGAACAGGTGGATGAAAATATTTCAGATTGTATATGAAGCCCACACACTGTACCCCATGATTGCACTAATGTATACAGCTATGATTCAATAAAAAAAAACACACTTAATGATTTAGATTATTTTTGCATTGTCTGCATAGCCTGTCCTGGAGGACAGATTATATTGTTTATATTGTTTGTCTACTCTCTAATACATTTTTATGATACACTAGACTTTCGATCCAAGTGGATTAGATCCAAACACCCGGGTTCTGCCTATTTTCATGTTAGCTGAGCGGGCTTTACCTATGCGGTTAATTCATGATTCTTGGTGAGAGTCTAGTTGATTGACCAGTCAGATGCCTTCCTTAGGAATCTGGAATTGGCTACACTTGGATACTGAGACACCATTTGTTTGCTAGAGCTAAATTTTTCCCAGTGTAGAGTTGATCAAGGAGGTGTCTGCTAAAGACCATGTCCTAACTGAAGTGATGAAGACCCTCGACAGATTGAGCAAGATAGAAGCACAAAGATAAAAACCCTGTCAGGTGAAGTTCATGCAAGATCAAGATGATGATTATCACGGGGAACATCTATTTTGTCCTTTCTTTATGCTTTCATCGAAAAAGGTTTGAATACATCTTTCTTTGATTGTTGCTGGATTACAAACAGAAGTTTTGGTTAGTCAAAGTGGAGATAGGAAAACATAATCATATTTATGATTAAGGAACTAAGGCATGGATTCTATGAATTAAACCTCACAAGAATGTGGGGGGAGTGAAAGTCTGGAAGGAGAGTGAGAGTTGCTGGGAGAAATCTTCCCTACGCAGGCCGCCTGCAGCACTGGTATGGATGGACAAACTAGGGGGCAAACAAATGCAAGAAGCCGAGCTCCTCTGGCCAGTGAAATAAGGCCACAAAGGAGGAGATACACACTCTGTGGGAAACTGTTGCCTGTGCAGCTACTGCTTTTGTGAGTCTGTAGCCAAGCACCTGAGTACAGGCGTGGTGGCGCTGTGGTTATCAGGTCCAGCTGCTAATAAAATGAATGAGATGTGGAATGGAGAACAGAGAGAAGACGAAACCTGCCAGACATTTCCACATTTGCCCATCAGTATGTCTGATCATGGTGGGCTTCAGAAAGAAAGGAATTCTGCTTTACCTCACCTTCTTGATTTTGATCAAGTTCATATTTTTAAGTTCAACTCTTAACTTGTAGTGAAGGGAGTGTGGGGCAGCATAAATCTTAGCTTTAGCCAAGTATATATAAAACAAAGCAACATAATATGACTTCACCATGTTACAAATGAGGAAAGACTACCCAGACTGTCAAACTACTTATGCCATGTTGTTATATACAATTAGTATCTGAGCTATAGCTCAAATCCAGGTTCAGCTGATTCCTTACCACATTTTGTGACAAAGATAAGTCTATATACTTCAGGGGTTTTCTGGCTCCAATTCCACATCTTCATATTCAACCAGTTTTCTTTGCCCCCCAGACTTCCCATCTCAGTTTTCTTTCTTTCTTTTTTTTTTCCTTGAGACAGAGTTTCACTTTGTTACCCTTGGTAGAGTGCCATGTCATCATAGCTCACAGCAACCTCAAACTCTTGGGCTCAAGCGATTCTCTCACCTCAGCCTCCCTAGTAGCTGGGACAACAGGCACCTACTACAATGCCTGGCTATTTTTAGACAAGAGGTCTCACTCTGGCTCAGGCTGGTCTCAAACCCATGAGCTCAGGCAATCCACCTGCCTCAGCCTCCCAGAGTGTTAGGATTACAGACAAGAGCCACCATGCTCTGCCCTTCAACCAGTTTTCTTGAGAGATATATACCTTGTAACCAATAACCCTACATATAGTTGATGTGTAGATTAAGGCTTTATGAGATACAATGTACATGATTTAGGCGATGGATATACTGTAAATCCAGACTGCATTACAATGCACCCACGTAATAAAAAACCATTTGCTCCCCTAAATCTATTGAAATAAAAAAAAGAAACATTTTAGTAAAAAGTGCTTTTACTGATACTTTGCTTGTGAGCTCTAGGCATCTTTTTACCTATTGATTCGATGATGTTTTTGGTGGTGATTAATGTTGTTCACCTTCAGGAAGCTTAATAAAGGGGAAAAGCATGGATCAGGGATTCTGGACTCAAGTTAAGCTTTGCCTCTTCATGTGTCTGCTCTACTCACAAGCTGTGAATGTCATTTTCTTTTCAGTCCGTAAATGGGGATGATACTTCCTTCTCTGACTACCTTTAGGATTTTGTGACTACCAGGTGGAATGCTAAATCTAAAATTTTGTTTTAAGAACAATTGAAATATTCACAAAAACCCAGAAGCCATGTCTCCTGATCTCTGGGCTGGAAGTTTTGTGGGTGTTCCGCACTGCCCTTGAGAGCAGTTTGGGCTCCTTTTTTCCTACAGAAAATCCTCTACCTAATAATCTTCAGTACCCAGGGAGGTTTTGAAGAAGGCACAAGAAACATATGTGCAAAGTGCAATATATCAGCCAAAAAAAGTGTGCACAATACAATTTACAAACAAAAGTGAAGTTTTGCTGCTATCATACCATCTCATTTTCAGTGGTTGCCTTTTGGAAACATTGAAAGGGAAGCTCCTTGTTATGTCCACCTCCACCCCCCCCCACCTCCACCCCCATCCTGATGAAAGCTTTGGCTCGGGTTACATCTCTGAAGCCTCTGAAAGCATGCCACTGTCTTGGTATGACCCCTCAGCGCCTCGTGCAGAAGGAGATTTCAGCGTGGTTATCTTTCGAGTTCCTCAGTCCTCTAAAGAAGCTGTATTTCTAATCTGTAGTAGGAAGACCTTTTGCTTATCCCATTCGATTAAATCACAGGCCTCCTTATCAGTGCAAAGCTGAGAGGCCTTGAAAATGGAATATAGACTTCGCCTATAAGCAACACAAAAAAATCATCTGAAACAAGCGCATTCTTGCAAGCAACACTCACTGTCGGTGCAGGTGATTCTCTGACCACCACGTCCACCAGCATTCCGGATGTGTGGTCAGGCCTCCTTCCAATTAAGAAGTCAGCACCATCTCCGTTTTAAAGAACTCATAGAGAAAAATCAATAATCCTGAAATCTTTGTTGTGGTTATGAAAAATATAAAAGGAATTTTTCTCATTCCATATGAAATGAAGAACTACATCTTTTTCAAAAAAGGAAAATGCTGCCTTCTTGTGTCATCATATATAGACTAAGACTTTTTTTATCTGGCCTAGGCTATTTTTCCTCTAAAAAGTTGATGTGGCCTGAAGAAAGAAAAAGAAGACCCAAGACACCGTGTGTGATATCCCTGAACAATCTGTATGCCCACACTCACCACGCTGGATGGAATAGGCGGTACAACCCGTAAAAAGAATATGAGATTTTGGGGCCAGTTAGACCTAAATCTGGCCCATACTTCTTTTCCGGGTAACCTTGAGGATAATCTAATTGATATTACTCTTTTTGAAGATACTGACTGCCTCATAGCTTCTGTGCTTCTGTTTTTTATAAAAGTATATGAAATAATCAGCTTACATTCTGATAAAGAGTAAGCGTTGGGTATGTCTTGGCCCCCTCCTCCCTCCTTCCTACCACCTAGAAAGCTGAATATGGAGAGAGAAGGACCAGATTTGTGAGGCAGTAACTGGCTTGTGCTTTATCATGCCACAGGAACCTCTGAGAAGTTTCTTAAGGACACTTTTGTATCTGCGCCTCAGGTCCCTCAGGACAAAGTCAGTCAAGGCTTAGGAAAGCGAGGTCTCCCGCAGATACATTCACGTGTGATGCTACTGGACGCAGACCAAAGCAGGAGAGTCTGTGCTAATCATAATATATGCACCTGTCAGCTCGCAAACTGGCATTGGTCAGGACCGAAATTCCCAGTAGCCCTCAAGCCTCCTGAAAGGAAATGTGGATTATTAAATTTTTTCCAGAGTTAAAGAGGAGTCAGGTGTTAGGTACTTGAGCTAATTACATAAAAATATCGCCTGATGCTAAATCAAGCATCTTCTGCTTAGCAGCCAGCGCAACAGCTCTAATCTAATAAACTGATGATGGAGGGGAAACAGGAGCTGTCAGAGAGGGGAAAGGCCTTTTGTTCCTGGGGCCATTCCGAAGCCTGCCGGTGCACAGGCCTCCTTTGTCTGAATGACCTGGTTTCCATAATGCTGACAGGAAGCTCAGGATATCCAGAAATGCCTTTTAGGATAATACAAATTATAGGGTTTGATCAATCTGTAACTCTGAAGCCTCCTGGGCTTGGAGAGGCTTACGAGTCAGGTCATTTAGGGTGAGACGTGTAGGTGTTCAGCCTCGGCAGTGAAGGCCTCTGGGGACATCTCTCCTGGATTGCATTTCTGAGGAAGGGAAGGAGGTTCTGTCCTTCGTACTCTGCTTAAGGATTGTGGAATTTGGACCCTGCAAAGCACATTTCTGCAAAAGGAATATTGCAAGGCTGGAAGAAGAAAAATGGACTCGCTCCTGTCTCTCTGTTTAGTTGGGGTTCCATTCTCTTTCCTGTCCCTGTCGTCATCACCCCTCTGTGCATCTTCACCTTTGCAGCACCAGTTGCTTCTCACAGCAGTGGTTGGATTTGGTTTGTAGCTTTTCTGACACTCAGAGAATTGGCCTCAGTAAGTCTCCTCAAAGACATCTACACCAGCTATCTGGCCTTCCATCCTCAGAGGTCTGGGTTTCAGGCCCACAGAACCTCTCCCGGTGTCCAGAGCTTCCAGCATCAGCCACTCAATAATCCCTCCTCAGGCTTCTGCATTTCAGCCCCAAGTGTCACTCCCTCCAAGTCTTCACATGACCAGCTTCTGGCTTTGTTCCCTGGTCTGATCATGATCGCTGCTTCCTATAGCTATCACTTAAAAAAAAAAAAATCTCTTTTTACCCTTTTAATCACCAGTTTGACTTTATATCTAGTTAATAATTTTATAGCAAATTATGTTCATTAAATTTGCTAACGTGATTTCTATATCCCTTCACAGTATAGAAATTAATAAAAAATAGACCATCCAAGGCCAGACATGCAGATTGGTTTGGGAATGTTTTTGAGGTTGAATGCAGAGCTGAGCTCCTGTCCAGCAGGAAATGGGGTGCTAGTAATGGGAAGCAGTGGCATTGTATTCAAAACTAAGGTGTCTCCTGTGCTAAATAAGGATGCTATGCCTACTGGATATGTCTGCCTCCTGACGGGATTCTAACTGACAAAGCTCTTGGACCTCAAGGGGGTCTCTTGGACAGAAAATTAAAATGGCCTATGTCTTTCCTTGGCTATCAGAATAAAATCTAAAGTTCTTCCCATGGCCTTCTCCATAGAATCTGGTCCTTTCCCAATGTCATCTATACTTACCCTTCCAGCCTTCCTTATGACCCTCAAGGGAGGAAGGTCTGTCCCACCTAAGGGCCATTGTCCTAGTGCTTCTCTCCAGTTAGAATGCTCTTCCCCCAGATCTTTGCGTGGCTGGATGCTTCTTCTCATTATTCAGGATATGGCTCAAATGCCACTGACAGAAAATACTAACTACTAAAATACTGTGTCTATCTGGGAAAGGTGTTCAACTCTGCAATACTTGAATATCAGACAAATTAATGAGAAAAAAATGAAACAATGTTATTTTAAAGGGACATTCAGGGGAATAGTCTATTGCATATCTTTGTTCTGCTAATCAAAACCTTGCTATTTAGTTTCTGATGTGTTCTTTTTACTTTATGGGTTACACACACACACACAAATAGAAATATACTTTTCTGGGGGGGGCAGAAAATCAATAGACAGTCATAAGGAAATCAACATGCCTATGAGATCTTTATCAACTTAACATGTTTCTACCTATTTTTCGTCCTGGTCATTATTACAAAACACAATCACGCCTACTGGGCATGTTTATTACCTATGAACACATGTAAAATTAGCACTGCTTGTGACTCTATAAGAATTGTGCTTTTTTAAAGTAAATTGAAAAAATATAAGTAAACAGCACATAAGAAAGTATAGAAAAATTTGATGTCTGGATAGGCAACGTTGAAAGGATTTTTAAAATGATAAATGGTTAACAAAAACACATGAAATTCACCACCTCTTTTGTAACAAGACACATACGGAAAATAGATTAACTCTTGGATAATTTTTTTGTTTTTAGAGACGGGAGTGTCTCTGTGTTTTTCAGGCTGAGTGCAGTGACACAATCAGAGCTCATTTCAGCCTCAAACGCCTAGGCTCCAGAGATCCTCCCACCTCAACCTCCAAAAGTGCTATAATTACAGACTTGAGCCACGGTGCCTGGCTTTGTGGGTGCTCTTTTAATATTAACATAAGAAGAAATTTTCCCACTACTGGACAAGAGAGAGAATGAAATTTTAAGTTAGAGTGTCTCCTTGCCTTTTGGTTCTGGCAGCTCTGACATCCTCTGAAGCCCTCGGCATTCCCCAGAATACTTGGCAGGCCTGATAGATGTTCGTCACATGCCAGACAGCACCATGGTTGAGAGCGCCTGGAATCCTGCAATTGACACAGCTGGGGCAATCTGGGAGCAAAAAAAGCAGGGAGAAACAAGGAAAGGCTGGCAATAAGAAAAGTTAAACACAGCCTTCTTGGCAGGTAGTAGTCAAATGATACATGGTAAGAGGTTCTCTGCTCATTCACTAAGCTCAATTGCTCAGCCAGGAAGCCTTCTAGTCTGCCAAAAAGCCAGAGTGAAATTCAGTGTGAGGAATTTGTTTCCCTCCATTCTGGAAAAACTTTAGGCATAAGATTGGTTTATTTTTTCCTTCAACTCCTAATATTCAACTTGGCATACCTCAGAGACATGTTATATCAACACATTTGTTAAAACGGCCTCAAGTATCTTTCTTTTTTTTTACATTGAAAGTGTAGATCAGGGGTGTCCAACCTTTTCTCTCTCTGCAGCATATTGGAAGAAGAAGAGTTGTCTTGTGCTACACATTAAATGCACAAACACTAAGGAAAGCTGAGTAGCAAAAAGAGAAAAAAAAAGGTCCATGCATACCTTTCACAATGCCTGATACCACAGATAAGCAACAAAAGTCCTTCCACAGGTTGGACACCCCTCATGTACATCATTTAAATGGCTTAAAATGCCAGTACACAAACAACCCTACTTCCTTGTGAGCAAGAGACTTGAATAGAAACTTTTTGGAAGATGACAGGCAAATGGCCAATGAACACATGAAAAAACGCTCAACATCTTTAATTATCAGACAAATGCAAATCAAAACCACTTTGACATATCACCTAACTCCAGTAAGATTAGTCCATATCACAAAATCTGAAAACTACGGATGTTGTCGTGGGTGCAGAGAGAAGGGAACACTTCTAATGCTGGTGGGATTGCAAACTGATATGGCCGTTTTGGAAGAAGGTTTGGAGAATTCTTGAGGAACTAAACGTTGACCTACCATTCGATCCTGCAATTCCTCTACTAGGTTTCTACCCAGATGATCAAAACCAATTTGACCACAAAAACATTTGCACTAGAATGTGTCTTGCAGCCTAATTTATAATTGCCAAGTCGTGGAAGCAGCCCAAATACTCATCAAATCATGAATGGATTAACAAATGGGGGTATATGTATACCACGGAAAACTATGCAGCCATAAAAAGGATGGAGACTTTACAGCTTTTATGTTTACTTGGATGGAACTGAAACACATTCTTTTTAGTAAAGTATCTCAAGAATGGAAAAAAAACGTTTCCAATGTACTCAATTCTTTTTTTTCCTGCTATGATTTTAAAAAAATAAATAATTAAAAAAATCCAATGTACTCAATTCTATTATGAAACCAGTATGTCACCTACACATCCATATGAATGACAAAACATGGGAATCACTTTCTAGAGTCCTGAAAGAAGGAGGGGAGAGGAGGAAGGAGGGAGGGGGAGGGAGGGTATTTGGTGGGACCTCACCCATTGTGCATAATGCAATGGTACATTTCAAAACTATTATGAGTATAGCGTAAAATGTCTTACCACAACAAATAAGCAAGTGAAATGATGGTGATGTTAATCAGTCTGATTTAAGCATTTCACATTGTATAATCAAATCAGCACATTGTACCCCATGATCGTACCCAGTTATGATTTAATAAAATAAAAATAAAACAGAAAACAATACACAAATGTATAAGATAATGACCAATTGTAAGTGCTGTGGAGTAAATAAACAGGGAAATTTCCTATAAAAAATGTAAGACAATGAATATAAATAATGTGGAATATCTGAAAATTTTAAAATAAAATAAATACACACACACACAAATGCCAATAGAACATTGAAAGCTCTGGCCTAACTGCTTCACCAGCCCCTCCCACAACCACATAATACGTACTTTCTATGTGTTATAATTAAATTATGTATGAAAAATGCAGTGTTGTCTGTATAGGCTACGTGGCTCAGAAACGTGATGATAAGCAGTTATTTTACCACATTAATATGGACAGATTTAACCCAAAGTCTTCACTCCAGTTAGTCTGATTGAATGGGATTAAGATCAGATTAAAAAGTTCACTTCTGAGAGAAAACTTGCCTGAGCAAAAAGAGAGAGCAAATATATTAAGTGTTCATAAAATAGGAAAAATTGAGATACCTATTAGGCTTATTTCTTCCATATAATATCCTATCGCAGATGTAAAAAATGTTTCTAAAGTGGAAACATCCGTGGGAATGAAACAGAGGAAAAAGAAGGGCAAGAAACATTTTGATGGTCTTTTGTAGATTATCTTTGAATAGTGTATTTTCTCTTCATTTTGCAACGTGGTATAATTGAACTTTCAAAGTGACTAGAGATCTGAAAATTCAGAAACCCTTAAAGTCACCCAAATTTATTTCTGAGAATGGAGAATAAATCTTTTTATTCACATAAAAAAAGAATGTCAAGCCAGATAATTTGAATCACAATGTACACAATAGAACCTTTTTATTTAGATTGATACATTAATATCTTAGGCTTATTTATTAATTTATTTGATCCATGATTTAAAAAATAGCTCACCTCTTTAAAGAATTTAAGATAGTTAAAATAAGGCATATATTTTGTAGATGCAAGAGCTTTAAAACAGAGGAGTAAAATGAAACAGAAAGAGATGGAGGGTAGAAAATAAGGTGGGACAGGACCAAAAATTAATTTTATGCAGGCATAGTTTGCTTGTTCACTGGCCTTACGCGGCTATCATGGTTGCCTTCAAGTTTTCTAACAAGCATTGAAAATAAAGAAACACTATTGTTCCCATGGTTCACAGTAGCCATAAATGGAAACTGAACTAGTAAGTCTAGTAAGGCGACTTTTATCTGATTATCAAAACACAACAAAATGCTTCAAAAGAAACCCATAGGTTTTTTAAAAGAAAGAACGCCCTATAATATAATGAGCAAAGACAAGGTAAGTTTCAAAGAATTATTTCATATAATGCCCCTTGATGTAGCCAGCCCTCATGCAGTTAAAAACACATTAAATCACTTATAGTTAATCGGAGAGAATTTGAGGTTGAATAATAGGCAGTAAAATAATGAGATTCCAAGGATACGCTCAGAACAGAGGCCAATAATAAATAATTTGGACTAGTGGTTCTTGTTCTGACTGCATGTTAGAAACATTTGTGGTGCTTAAACATATCTGGGTAAATAATATCATAACCTCTTAGGACGAATTTCACAGGAAGGTATGTTATAAAGCTTCTAAGACATATCTCATATTTCCATTGTCTCAGCAGTGATTGAGAAGATAAGATGAATTGCTTAGCATTCGGTCACTTCTCCATAAGGAGTGCTTTTTGACACATTTTGGAAATTGAGCTGTAGTGGATCTGAAATTTAATTGTGAAAAGTACTGACAACACACCTAATGGCAATAAATGAAGAGCCACGTGCTATAACAAGCAGCAACTGTAACCAGGATACAGTTATTGTTCTCATCCAGAACTTGTTGATCCTGGCAAGGACATAGCTGCACAGATGATGCAACACTTCTGAACAGAAGGGGCACCTATGGTCAAAAGCAGATTGTGTCTTTGGATGTTAATAGTAGTAAAACCTAGGGGATGAATAGCTACTGGTCCCCTCCTGTTAGGATAGCTCTTTACTGTTCAGAAAGCACTTTCATGGACACAATATCAACTGAGCATTATAAGAGCATTTTGAAGTAGTTATAAGGATTATTTTCATTTTATCAAACTTTTAATTGAGTTCCAAGAAATGAATTAATTAATTAATTAATTAATCGCTAGAGACGAACCATGAACTCACCTTCACCTGTGCTGACAACAAATCCAGGAAGCACTCTTTGAAATACTTATGCATGCTTCCAACTTCAAACCTTGAAAATTTCTCTACTGGATAAATACCACTGAGGATGTTAAAGAAAGGAAAAACAAATTTCCTTTGATTCCAAACCCTTCTTCAGATACTGGCCCTTTATTCTACACTCCTGTTTTTTATTTGTTTTGCAGTTTTGGGCCAGGGCTGGGTTTGAACCCACCACCTCTGGTATATGGGGCCAGCGTCCTACTCCTTTGAGCCACAGGCACCGCCCTACTCTCCTGTTCTTTTAGAACCTAATAAGAAACTTACCTGTATTATGTGTCTCTGTTTTCTTACTGCTCCTTTTCTGTTTAGCATCACCTCATTCGTCCCCAGTATTGAACAGGTGTGGAAAAGTCACTGCGTCAGCAAGCCTCCACAATGACCCCCCACAGTCCCCACTATATTGTGCATCTTCACACCTCTTCTGCCTCATCCCACGGTTGGTCTAGGGGCTGACAGCACATGGTGGAAGAGAGGGCAGTGGCTTCCGAGATTGGGTTATAAAGACTGCCTTTCATGTTGGGCATGGGTGTTACCTCTTTTTCTCCTGGATTTTCTCATTCTGAAAAAAGCCAGTTGCTACACAGACAGAACATTCAGACAGTCTGTGCAAAGCTACTTAACATGCTAAAGAGGTGAAGATTCCAGTCATCAGATAGCAGGGGTTTAAGGCCTGCCTGTGGCCATATAAGTAAACATGACATCAGACGCTGCCCAGAGGACCCTCAAATGACTGCAGTCCCAGGCAACATCTAACTCAGACCCTGAGCCAGAACGGGCCATCTGAACTGCAGCCAGATCCTTGAGCCTGAGAATATTTATTAAACAAGCGTTTAATAAACGCTTGTTTTAAACTAGCACATTGTACCCATAAATGCATTAATGGATACAGATTTGGTTTAATAAAATAAATAAAATAAAATACTAGGCTTGAGGAACTTCATTATGTTGCAGTAGATAACTAATGTAATCGTCAACGTCTCCGATCTTTCCATATGCAATGATCATTTGTCTTCAGCGGTATTTGAGAGAGTTGATCTCTCCTTACATGAAATGCTTTCATTCTCTTGTATTCCAGGAGACTATGACCAGTGTTCTAGTTTTCCCTCTACTTCGTTTATATTTCTTTATTCTTCATCGATGCCACCTCATCCTCTCCCTATCCTAGTAAAGTCAGAGTATCTCAGCTTTTCATTTTCAAGCATTTTCTTGGCACTTTATTCATAGATGACATCGTTCAGCCCTGTGGTTCACCATTCACTTTTACATTCACACCTCCAGTCTGGTTTCACTGAGATATAGGCATATAAGTTTGGACAATTGAGTTATATAACTAACCACAACCACAAAATCCCCTATAGGTAACTAATGCTCAAATTCACTATGCTTAAAACTGAATTTCTCCCCTCAGATCTATTTCTCCGTGTGGATTTTCCATCTCAGTGAACTACCGCAACCCTGGCTTGATCACTCAGGTCAAGAACGTGGGAGAGATCCCTGTGTTTCTTCCCCACTTCTTGGGCTCTTCAGAGGATTAACTGACTTCTTGAGCGTAACAGCATATGCATTAATTGGAGATAGCTAGACGTGTTGAATCTTAGGTGTCACACCAGACCTACTTAACCAGAATCTGCATTTTAACAAAACCCCACATTGATTCCTACGCACAATTTTGTAGGAGAATCACTAATCTACAGAGCTAACCTCCTTCAATATAAGCCATTATCTTCTGTAGACCTGTATCCCTTTAAAATAAAGTTTTTTTATATAGTAAGTTTTTGAAACACAGTAGAAATAATAATTTTGATTTCCAAAATTTCCTTCAATAAAATAATGTATTGAACTTCATTTAATCCAGTTTTTACCCATGTAACCACCAGAGCTGAGTTTCTTGTTCTTAGCAGTCCCTCAATCCCCACCCTACCCATTTCTCTCTTAGCCAACGTGGATTAAGATCCTTTGGAAATACTATTCCTTTCCACTGAGAAACATTGTGCCAGATAATTTCTCAATCATTATAGTTTGGTCTTAGCTTTTTAATTCGTATGTTCACTCATTCATTTTCCTAACAAATGTTTAGTACTCTGCATGGAACTAAACCTGTGCGAGACCCCATGCATGTGTTGGTGCTAAAACAATGTGACTCAGAACTCTTCCCCTCGTGTCTGCATAGTGTCAGAATGCTCATAATCTTGTAGAGTCATCCTCAGCCCTGTGACACTGGGGTTATCATGTCGTTTTGCACTGCTGGTTCTGCCAATCTTAGGAAGGAGTGGGCAGAAAACAACCTGGGTGGCATCAGTAACTCATGCCCTCAGCTCACTTCTCCATGGGAGGTCTGACTCTGAGATGATAGCACCCCACTCTCCTCCCTGCACAACCCAGTCAGGCACTTTGTGGTTGTCTGAAACTTCTTTTCCTTCTGGCCTTCTGTGGTTGATCCTGATATTTCATGTCCAACTGGAATAAAACATGAATGGGTTGAGAGTCTCACAAAATTTAGTTTTCTTTGCCCTATACCACATGCCCATGGTGGCACGGTTATTTATGTTGAGTAACATATTTTGAAGGTCTTTTTATTGCAGAATGTTTTCCTCTGTATTTTCCCTTGGTTATTAAAGATTATCAAGACTTAACTCCAATATCTTCTCCTGTTGGAAGTGCATTTTGATTCTCTACCCTGGACTTGTATTTGTGTAGCATCTTGTGTGCCCTGATTACATTCACTTATCACATTAAGTTGAAATCATCTATATGTCTTTATATTTCTTGGATTAGACCTTAAGTCTCTCAAAGGGAGAGGTCCTCCTTTACTCATTATAGCAACACCCTCTAATTCATTTTTTAGCATATGACAGGCATTCTTTTAAGTATTTAATGGCTTGAGTAAAACAGTATTTATGCAAGTTTAAATAATCAATTCCTTTTGTGGTCCTATAGAAGAATACTTCAGGTGACTAATAGCAAAATTCTAGGTTTCTTAGATCTCGGAGTGGTTATTGGAGATGCATGGGTGTCATAACCTTAGTTGCCAGAGAAGTTAGATAAAGGAGCTTTCTTAAGGCAGTAAAGAGTGATATGGAGTGTGGTTAGATATGTCCCACATCATTATACCTCATGTCTTAACAAAATACCCAGTTTTGCAACGTATGAGGTTGGACAATGAAGCTTGGGAACTCATCCTAGAAAAAGTGCTCCCTACCGCATTGCTGAATATTGTCACAGTGACGTCAAAGCACTCCCTTCGGGAAGCTACACACCGATGCCGGTAAGTAGCCCACTCTTCAAAGTACTTTTTCTAATGAGTTTGTGAACTTAATTGTCAGACTGTTGTATGACAACTGCTGTAATGGCCATGCCAGGAAAAACTTCCAAGATTGCTTTGAAGGGTGCATTAGGCGCTGATGTTGATGCCTAGCTTCCCAAGGAAACTACGTCAAAGGTGACCTTGGTGATATTCAGCAATGAGGAAGCAACACTTTTTCTAGGATGATTCTACAAACTTAAATATCTGACCTCGCATACATATATCAAAACAGCACCTTGTACACTGTACACATATACAGCTTTTATTTGTCAATGATACTCCGTAAAGTGAGAGGGAAAGTCCATAAATATTTTTGTAATGTAAAGATAACCTTTCAATGCATCCTAAAGAGACCATGCAGAACAAATAACCTGGTGAGAGGTCTCAGTAAATTGTTTTCTAAGATACTCTTTCTTTCAAAAATACAATTTTTCTTTATATATAATATAAACATTCATCGCAACAAATCTAAAAATTCTGAAGATTATAAAGATATAAAAACTTCCCATAAGCCTACTAGTTACACTTATAAATACCTGAACCTTACAGGATATGCAATAGGAAAATCCCAGTTTTAGATAATTCTGTTTTCCTATAAAAATTATGACCTAAAGAGAGAGTTTTCCATGTCTTCAAATATTTATGAAGTTATTCGATGAATATTTACTGATCATCTTGAATGTACCAGGAACAGAATAAAACACCCCATTATTTAATTAATCCCTTGTTATTGGACATACAAATTATTCCAGTGCTTTTCCACTATAGATGCTATCTTGATGAACATTTTTAGCATAAAATTTTATGTAAGTCTTAATTTCACAAACTCCATCTCTCTTTGTTTAGACATATGCAGTTTTTAAAAAGGAAAAAATAGTATTCCATGGTATACATGTACCACAATTTATTAATCCATTCGTGGGTCGATGGGCTAGAATTTATTCTTATTTTAAATTATTATTAAAATTACTATATGATACAGTTTATTACTTATTATGGTGACTTACTGTAAGCTAATAAAAATATGGCTGCATTAAATACTAAATGCTGTCATTATGAAGAAGCCATTTTCTCCCTTTCCAAAGAGGCTGAGTTACCAGGCATGGGGATGCAGGTCTGCAGTCCCAGCTACTCGGGAGGGTGGGACAGGTGGACCATTTCAGCCCAAAAATTTGAGGTTTCAGTAAGCTATGATCACACCACTGCGCTCTAACCCAGGCAACAGAGGGAGAGCCTGCCTCCCCCTCAAAAATGATTGGTTCTAAATGTTGTACCCTACACCATATGTGAACAGGCTTTCTTTCTAATACCACATTTCTATAGAGCTTAAATGTACAATAACTAAGCATACTTTTTAAAATACCGAATTCTAAAATTCTGATCCTTTGTACACATCAAAAAAAAAAAAAACCAGATTCTGTGAAGAAACAGTGACCTCTAGTGGATTAAATAATACTAGCATAATCCCTGTCCCTAACCATTTAGAAATTAAAATAACATTGCATGTTCCCATTAAAGTAAATAAAAAAATGTTTCACTGATGTATTTATTTCTTCTATCACCCCAATGACTGTTCAACTCACAGGTTGGGCTTTATACTTGTGTGTGTATAGCCTTCCAGGTAGCAAACAAATACTGCACACTCTTAATGTAAATAAAGTTTTGATTAGTTTGAATTAGAGAAACAAAGTCCATTTTAATCTTTCTTTGTTAGTGAGATAGGGAAGGTTGCATAAATGAAATAGAACTTCAAGAACAGAAATGTAAAGTGACCGTGCTTCAAGTTTTGGTAAAAAGTAGGCATTCTGACAAGAGGATGACAAGATTTTACAAAAAAGTTAGAGGGAAGAACTCTAAACTTAAGTTAGCTAAGAGAATATCAATGACTATGTATGAAGAAAGTAGAGATGGCAGGAAAGGCGGTTTGGTAAATAGTTTCGAAGCAGTTGAGTAGATATGAGAATGGCACAGAGACAGAGAATTAGATTTAACTTGTAGAGAAAATTTCTTTGGAAGCAAAGTTAAGGATAACCTGGGAAAACACTGGTGGTAGTGGAGAATGAATATGTTGCTGATGGAGGGCTGAGGAGACAATGGAAAGCTCTGGAGAAAGAATTATTGAAAAAGGAGAAAAAGAGCATGGTAAGTAAAAAGGTACTCTTAGCTTCCCAGTCTCCTTGGACAATGCTATAATCTCTTATCATCAAAGCAAGAAAGCTGACAGGCTGGTGGTGAAAGGACGAACAATTTAATCAGCATTTAATTCAATTAAAAAAGACCACAGTCTTTAGTGTGTAGTAGTTTTAATATATATATTATATTTTTTGAGACAGAGTCTTACTATGTCACCCTCGGTAGGGAGTGCTGTGGTGTCACAACTCACAGCAACCTCAAACTCTTGAACTTGATTCTCTTGCCTCAAACTCCCAAGTAGCTGGGACTACAGGCGCCCACCACAACGCCTGGCTATTTGTTGTTGTTGTTGTCATTGTTGTTTGTTGTTGTTGTTGTTGTTGTCATTGCTGTTTGGTGGGTTCAAACCCACCAGCCCGGTGTATGTGGCCGGCGCCCTAACCACTGAGCGATGGGCACCAAGCCTGTTTTACATATTCTTAAGCACACTGGATTGGACTGCCAGGTACAGGTGCCTGTCATCAAAGGTACTGTCATCAGTACAACTGATGTTAGTTGAATTAAGGTAGTGTCATATCACCTTGTGCATCAGATAAAATGGTTTTTGCAGGGATTTTTTGATTTTCTAAGGCAAAGGTCTTTAGTTAACCTGCATCTCATTATTCATTATCTTTAAGTCATTACATTTATTTGGCGCAGATCTTCAGTATTACAAATAATACTGCCTTCTGTTGTTATAATATTCTTTTTTAAAACATGAATTATTTGATACATTATCTCATTAGGGCTTTGTTTGGAATTTCTGAACAAAGTTTAATTACCTTAACAATAATTTTTGCTACCGTTGTGACATTATGCCATTTCACCCTCAATAATAAATCTTCTTGACTTTAGCATACAGTAAAATATTGCAAACATTTAAATATTTCCTAAAAGGCAAAATCCCAGAAATGCCTAAATTTTTTTGGAAAAAAAGTGACTTAATTGACTTTCTTTAAATTTATAAAATATTGGCTGGGTGTAATGGCTCACATCTGTAATCCTAGCACTCTGGGAGGCTGAAGAGGGTGGATTGCTTGAGCTCAGGAATTGGAGATTGGCCTAAGCAAGAGTGAGATCCCATTTCTACCAAAAATAGAACAATCAGCCAGGAGTTGTGGCAGGTACCTGTAGTCCCAGCTATTTAAGAGGCTGAGGCAAGAAGATCGTTTGAGCCCAAGAGTTTGTGGCTGCTCTGAGCTATGATGATGCCACAGCACTTTACTGGGGGTGACACAGTAAGACACTGCCTCAGAAAAAAAAAATTTAGAAATATTATGCTGTTTAAATGAATTAGTAATATGAACTTTTATTTTTAGTTTTTGGCCAGGGCTGGGTTTGAACCCACCACCTCCAGTATGTGGGGCTGGCACCCTACTCCTTGAGCCACAGGCACCACCCGTAATCTGAACTTTTTAACCATAGTAAATAGTTTCCTCACAGCAAAGTAAGTTTATAAGGATCCTAAGACCCAGTATCTTCTAAAAAAATTTACCATTCTTACTCCAGGATTATTATAGTATCAGGATTCATAGACTTAAATGCACAGTAGGAAGCTAGGGTTAAAGTTCTAGGTTTTCTTTTTCTTTTTCTTTTTGCAGTTTTTGGCCAGGGCTGGGTTTGAAACCTCCACCTCTGGTATATGGGGCCGGCGCGCCACTCCTTTGAGCCATAGGTGCCACCCATGTTCTAGGTTTTCTGACTGAAGCTAAAACAGCAAACAAGTAACATTTCTACATATGTGTTTTCAGCTTTTAAGTGTAAAGTCCTTAACAGCTATACTTAAAATTATAACAATTTTTCCACAATTAAAATATGTAAAATGGTAACATCCTACAGAAAACTAGACCTACTCTCAGCCTATCTCAAAAAGCAGAAAAAAATTATTAGAATGTACCACACATGAACAAACGTGTATATATAATGCTTTAAATTACCTCTCTTCTTCTCGAACCCATACTGGAGTTTTGGAAATTTGTGCTTCAAAAAACTTAGATGCTTGGTAACAAAAATTACTGCAAAAAGCCTGAAAAAAAATTTTTTTTAAACAAGTTTATTTTTACTTATTATGAAACAAGCTCTATGCAGAAGAGTATATAAAACATAAATTGTGTAGTTCATATAATAAATGAAAACCTACTAATCTACCACTCAAGATAAGAAATCAGGTACGGTACCCTTGAAGCCCTCTGTGTGCCCCTCCCCAACTACATCACCCTCCACTCTCCCCAAAGGTAACTCCTGTCATATATTTGGCATAATCATTCCCTAGCTTTTTTTAGTTTTACCACCTATATACATATCCTTATAAAATATATCAGCTAATTTTGCCTGTTTTTAAACTTTATCCAGAATAATATTGTTATACATTCTTGGTTTTCTTTTGCTCAAAATTATACTTTTTAAGATTCATTCATGTACTTGTAGCTTATTTGTTTTTATTGTGAATTACATTCTATTGTGTTAGTATATTATACTTTACTCATTATAGACAAATGAATTGTTTCTAATTTTCTTGTCACCACTACAATGTTACTATAAACATTTTTTACAATTAATAAATTTTTTAAAAGTGTGGTGAATATACATTACATAAAAGTTATCGTCTTAACCATTTTTAAGTTACAGTTCAGTGGCATTAGTACCTTCACAGTTATGTAAACATCATCACTATTCATCTTTATAACTCTTTTCATCTTACAAAACAATACTCATTAAACAGTACCCCCCCCCAATACTACCTCCCTTAGTGATTTTACTTTCTTTTTCTACGAATTTGACTATTTAGGTACCTCATTGTGTGGAATCACACAATGTTTATCTTTTTGTGCTGGTTTATTTCACTTAGCACGATTGTCTTTCCAGTTCACCCATCTTGTAGCATATGTCAAAATTTCCTTCCCTTTTTAAGGCTAAATAATATTCCATTGTATATTATTGTTGTATGTAGCACATTTTGTTTATCAGCTATGACTATTCTTATACGCATATACTGGCGTACATGGGTTAAGAACTTCTTTATACCAAGGAGAAGATATGGTCAGTCATAAAGAATGTGCAAAGTTGACCATAAGATAAATGCCAAAACATTTCTCAAAAAGGTGGTACCAACTGTTACTCTGACCAGCACTATGAAGAACTCCTAATATTATCAGATTCTTATGAATTTGCTACTTGGGGGGTTGTGAAAACATCATAACTCAATGTGTTTTTATTTGCTACTTAATCTCATTACTGATAACATTATATTTTCATGTACTTACTAGCCATTTGAATTCCTTGTTAAAATTTTTCTGTTAGTTTGTCTTTTTTTATCGATTATATATTCTGGGTATGAATTAGTGGTCAGTTACGCGTGGAGAATATAACTTCTGATTTGTAGCTTACCTTTTCACTTCTTTTAGAAACTTCTGATAAACAGAGTTTTACATTTTAAGGCAGAAATATTTGGCTGTGTGGCGGTGACTCACACGTAATCCCAGCAACTCTATGAGGCCAAGATGGGTGGATTGCTTAAGCTCACAACTCGAGACCAGCCTGAGCAAAAAAAGCAAGACCCCCATCTCTACTAAAAATAGAAAAACTGAGGCAAAAGGATCTCTTGAGCCCAAGAGTTGGAGGTTGCTGTGAGCTATGATGTTGTAGCACTCTACCCAGGGAGACAGCTTGAGACTCTGTCTCAAAAAATATATATATATTTATCAGTTTTTCCTCTATAGGCTCTAATTTTCTATCTTAAGAAAGTCTCTCTACCCCAAGTTTATATTCCCCCATATTGTCTTCAAAAGAGTTTACCTTTTACATTTAGGTCTTTACCTAAAATTGATCTTTGTATATAGACTGAGATAGGGGTCAATTTTCATTTTTTTCCATCTAGATAAATAATTATGCCAGTACAATTTACTGAAAAAATCCATCCTTTTCGCCACCAATCTACATTGTCATTTATCAAGTGTCCACACATGTGGTGAGTCTGTTACTGGCTCCCTTATCTGTTTTATGATTGACTCGCCTAGATTTGTGCCAATATGTACTTTGAATTTTTGAACGTTTAAGTCTTAACTAAAGGTTAAGCAAAGAAATTTTTTAATATTTTGAATGAAATATTTACAGATAAAACCAAACCTTTAGCATGGCTATTTTCTAACAGGTAAGATTTTAAATAGTTACTTTTAGAATCCTATTTAGTATCATTAAAAATTTACTGCCATAATAAAAATAGCCTTTAAACTTACCTTTCTTTCAGTAATATCATAGACTTTATTGGTTTTCGTAGAAATTTTGTATTTCTGTTTTGGTACCTAAAGAGAAAGTTCAGTTTACTAAAGAATCCAAGGAATAAGCAACTTTATTAGATTAAGACATCCACAGGATCCAAGACATCCACATCCTTGGGCAACCATGTCATTAGTTAATGACCTCAGGTTTCATTTTTTATCTTACTACAAGGCATTTTGCTAAATAAAATAAATAAAATCCTGGGCTCGGCGCCTGCGGCTCAATGGGCTAAGGTGCTAGCCACGTACACCTGAGCTGGCGGGTTCGAATCCAGCCCAGGCCCCGCCAAACAACAATGACGGCTGCAACCAAAAAATGGCCGGGCGTTGTGGCGGGCGCCTGTAGTCCCAGCTACTTGGGAGGCGGAGGCAGGAGACTCGCTTGAGCCCAGGAATTGGAGGTTGCTGTGAGCTGTGATGCCA
>CAUYRH010085565.1:0-23090 GCA_963574655.1 Perodicticus potto
CACCCCTCCCTGCCTTCCCTGCGGTTTTTGCCTTTAAAACCAGACTGTAACGGCTACCCGGGGTCCCCCCCCCGAGCGGCTGAGGGACCCTGACGCGTCTGAAATAAACCTGCCTCTTGCTTTTGCATCGACCTGAGTGTAGTGACTCTTCTTGGGGGCTTTATCCCACGTTAGACCCCCGTTTAGGTCTAACAAAAGCAAAAACTAACAATACCAAGTACTGGGATTAGCGCCCGTAGCCTATTGGTTAGGACCGTGGCCACATACCCTGGGGCTGGAAGGCGCAAACCCGGCCCAGGCCTGCGAAACAACGATGAGTACAAAAATATACATGTATATACAGCCAGACTTCGTGGCGGGCGCCTGTAGTCCCAGCTACTTGGGAGGCTGAGGCAAGAGAATCACTTAAGCCCAAAAGTTGGAGGTTGCTGTGAACTGTGATGTTACCTCACTCTACCGAGGGCGATACAGTGAGACTCTATCTCTTAAAACAAAGAAAGAAAAGAAATTCACAAACAGAATGCAAAAGCAGCCTGACATAAAAGAAAATATTCATATGACCCCATCTATGTGAATTTCAAAAAAAGTAAAACCAATCAATGACAAAGAAGTGAGAAGAGCGGACAACTCCCGAGGAGGTAAGACTGGGGGACGAGCATGACTTCCAGGTGCCAGAGCCGCTTTCTCAATCCAGGTGGTAATTTCATGTGTGTGGTCACTTTGTAAAAATCCACTACAAATTCGCTGAACTACACATCTGTTATCTGGATTCTTTTCTGTATGTAACTTATAATTTAATTAAAGCATTCACTCTAGGCAGGTATGGTAGGCTGTGCCTATAGTCTCAGCTACTCTGGAGGCTGAGCCAGGAAGCTGAGCCACTTTGGGCTTTAGCCCAAGAGTTCGGGGTTGCTGTGAGCTATGATCACACCACAGCACTCTAGCCCAGGCAACAGAGCAAGACCTTATCTGTATTTTTTTAAAAACCAAGAAAAAATAAATTAAATAAATAAATAAAAACCCAAACCACTTATGGTTTGCCACAAGACATGGAAATGGTCCTAACTTTAACTTACCCATGAATCTATCTTGGTGGAGGATGAATAGCACTGAAACCACTGAACCAGAAACAATATAAAACAACTAGAAATTTGTTTTGGTTATTGTCTTTAATTTTCTATGTATGACCAAAGTGAGAAACAATGTAATCACAAGTCTGATTAAAGCTTTGTAATTGTTCTAGCACCTGTTCAGTTTTGCTGATGAACAACACACATATGACATACTAAAATCTAGACAGGATTTAACAAGTACATCAAACATAGGCCCTGTTATTGTCCAGGTTTCTAGGTGTGGCTGCAGCTCAAGAATAATAAGCTCATTTGCATCTGAGTCAGTCACCCACTCCCCTGTCTGTGTCTCTCCTTCCATATCAGACATGGGCATGAACGTAATACTCTACACACCGCACACGTCTGCGTAAAACTGAGTAGATTTTAGGAGAGTGATAACTCAGGAATAGCAAACCTTTTCCTTTTATGAAGGAAAATGAAAAGAGGGAAAACTATTGCCAAAATACACATCAACAAAGATAAAAACAACTCTTTGAACAACATTTAAGACAACTGCAGCCTTTTACCATTCTCTTTCTAGCTTGCCTTAACTGTGTGTGTGTTACTGTCTTTCACATAGTATAATTTTGAGAGTTAAAGGAATTAAGATTCCACAAAGTCCAAATCTGGGAAGGTGTCGGACAGCTGGCAATCTCATATATCCCTCAGACTTACAGGATCTTGGATAAAGTCTAAATCAGAATATAAGGGAATACAAAATGCTACAGTAAGCCACAACACAAGGTTAAACATTTTCTTTACTTTTTTATTTTTTTTTTAATTTTTTTGAGAAAGAGTCTCAAGCTGTCGCCCAGGGTAGAGTGCTGTAGTATCACAGCTCACAGCAATCTCAAACTCTTGGGCTTAAGCAATTCTCTAGCCTCAGGCTCCCAAGCAGCTGGGACTACAACAGGCGCCTGCCACTATGCCGGCTATTTTTTGGTTGTAGTTGTCATTGTTGCTTAGCGGGCCTGGGCCGAGGTCGAACCTGCCACCCTAGGTGTATGTGGCCAGCGCCTGGCCAACTGAGCTACCGGCACTGCCAACATTTTGTATTTGTATTTTTCTTAGTCTGACTTTCTCTGTTCTCCAAATATTAGTTGTATCCGTAATTTTTCTTTAAAAAAAAGTGTCAGGCAGCACCTGTGGCTCAGTGTGTAAGGGCACCAGCCCCATATTCTGAGGGTGGGGGGGTCAAACCCCGCCCTGGCCAAACTGCAACATAAAGTAGCCAGGCGTCGTGGCGGGCACCTGTAGTCAGTCCCAGCTACTTGGGAGGCTGAGGCAAGAGAATCACTTAAGCCCAAGAAGTGGAGGTTGCTGTGAGCTGTGACGCCATAGAACTCTACCAAGGGCGATAAAGTAAGACTCTATTTCAAAAAAAAAAAAAAGTGTCCCAGCTGGACTCGGTGGCTCAGGCCTGTAATCTTAGCCCTCTGGGAGGCCAAGGTGGGTGGATTCTTTGAGCTTAGGAGTTGGAGACCAGCCTGAACAAAAGCAAGACCCTGTCTCTACTAAAAATAGAAAAACTGAGTCAAGAGGATTGCTTGAGCCTGAGTTGAAGGTTGGAAGTTGCTGTGAGCTACAACGCCACCGCACTCTACCCAGGGCAAAAGGTTGAGACTGTCTCAAAAAAAAAAAAAAAAAAGTGTCCCTTCCAAATATAAGGGCATCAATTCTTCTTATACTGCAATAATGCAAATTTCAAACTGGAATGACAATTACTAAGAACACCCTAAGCACTCTTCCCTCAAACACTTGGGCTGAAGTGATTCTCTCGCCTCAGCCTCCCAAGTAGCTGGGACTACAGGCGCTGGCCACAATGCCCAGCTATTTTTTTGCTGTTGTTGCAGCTAAACTGTTGTTTAGCTGGCCCATGCTGGGTTCAAACCCGCCAGCCTCCGTGTATGTGGCCGATGCCATACCACTGTGCTATGGGCACCGAGCCACCCTAAGCACTCTTAAGGGCTTTCTTATTCAACCCAATATAAGGGACCCCTTTCACTTATTAACTTATCTTTAAAATAATAGCAAAATTGGGGCAGCACCTGTGGCTCAGTGGGTAGGACGCCAGCCCCGTATACCAAGGGTGGCAGGTTCGAACACTGCCCCAGCCAAACTGTACAAAAAATAGCCAGACGTTGTGGCAGGCGCCTATAGGCCCAGGTACTTAGGAGGCTGAGGCAAGAGAATCCCTTAAGCCCAAGAGTTGGAGGTTGCTGTGAGTTATGACGCCACGGCACTCTGCCGAGGGCAATAAAGTAAGACTCTATCTCTAAAATAATAATAATAATAATAATAATAATGATAATAATAGCAGAATTACAAAATACAATATTTTGAGTAAAAATTATTTTCCCCATAATTGTGATTGGGATAGGGCTAAAATAAACAAGAGCATTACATTCTGTATGGGGAAAACTAACATTCCCTTACAATAAACTTAGAAATATTTTTAAGTCAGCCAGGAACAAAATATATTGTAAAAGGCTTTCCCATAGCATGGCACAGAAGGACAAAGAGTATTAAACTTAGTGAAATATGGCTGGGTATAGAGGCTCACACCTGTAATCCTAGCACTCTAGGAGGCTGAGACAGGTGGATTACTTGTGCTCAGGAGTTTGAGACCAGCCTAAGCAAGAGTGAGATCCCGTCTCTACTAAATATAGAAAAACTAGCTGGGCATTGTGGCAGGTGCATGTAGTCCCAACTACTTGGGAGGCTGAGGCAAGAGGATCTCTTAAGCCCAAGAGACTGAGGTTGCTGTAAGCTGTGATGACACCATGGCACTCTACCTCAGGCAACAGAGTAAGGCTCTGTCTCAAATGAATAAATGAAAAAATAAAACTTGGAGAAATATGAAAGCAGAAGATACAAGAAATGAAGTGCTCATATTTTAGCTGTCAATACAAATACTAAGTAGGTTGATGCATCAACTCTAATTTTCACTTTCTAATCTCTTGAGCCATACATAAGTCTGAGCTATTATCCTGAAACTTTCTTCATCCACCCAACTCTGAAACTTGACTTTCCAGAAATAGGACTCGGATTGTGGCCAAATTTTTCTGTTTGCATGATGCAAAGGGTTGATGCAGGTAAGGAGAACATGTAGGATTCCTGCAAAACCCAAGGTTTAGATTCTTTCATTAACTCCAGTGGGGAAACAGTTTCTCATGTTCAAGTAAGTTCCACTACTCAAATTTAATTACCACAGTGATCATGAGAAAAATTTCCAACTAACTCCCATAATAGTATGTCTAAATGAATATATTACCGACTTTTATACTTCAGAAAATACTAAAGTAACGGGCGGCGCCTGTGGCTCAAAGGAGTAGGGCACCGGCCCCATACACCAGAGGTGGTGGGTTCAAACCCAGCCCCAGCCAAAAACTGCAAAAAAAAAAAAAAAAAAAAAAAGGAAAGAAAACACTAACATGAATGATGTCTGCCTTAGGAACCTCCAGAGGCCTATAAGTGAGGTTTATCACAGGGAGTGGTGCATCTTTAAATGAAGGCTGAAGCAAAATGTTCCCTCAACTTTAGCAATATTTAAAATGGATTTATTTCTCCTCATGCCTGAGGCCAAGTTTATCAGGTCTATTAAACCCAAGTTTATCAGGTCTATTGTCTATCAGCCAATCAAAATGGAATACAGTTTTTCTGAGCTCTACAATCAGTAGTTTTGAATGCCTCTCATCTGCTCAATCCCCTTTAGCACTGAGTCAATGAGGTACAGAGACACTGGCTGGCATTCCTCCTTTCTTTCTTTGGGAAGCCATACCATTCTCTCACTCTTTTTTTCTCCTTCCCCCCACCCCCCAATCTTCCCCTCTCTCACTCCCTGCTCTGCTCTCTCCTCTCTCTCTTTTCCTCCCCTCCCTTTCTCTAATATAAAATTAGCTTATACTTTTATATCCTAAAATAAAATTTATGACCCCAAGTAAGCCTATGCAATTTAAGCAGAGTACCAAAACTCATTATCAAAAGCCCAGCATGTTTTAGTGTGAAAAACTTTAGCTTAAAAAACAAAAATTAACAACCTTTACAATTCAAAAGTCAAATTAACCTATAATAAATCTTGTAGGCCTGGAGGGTAGTTCACACCTCTAATCCTAGCACTCTGGGAGGCTGAGGCAGGTGGATTGCTTGAGCTCACAAGTTGGAAAGCAGCCTGAGCAAAAGCAAGACCCCATCTCTACTAAAAATGAAAAAAAAAAAAAAAAAAAGAGACAAGAGAATCGCTTGAGCCCAAGATTTTGAGGTTGTTGTGAGCTATGATACCAGGTACCAAGGGTGACAAAAAGTAACACTCTATCTCAAAAAAAAAAAAAAAGCTACAAACTTTATAGAAACACTGTAATTAAAGACTAGAAGTAGATAAAAATACACTTATTGATATAGATGGCCTTGTCAATGATTCTATATAATAATTATTAAGCTTGCTAAAACTGTAGTTAACATAAAAAGTTACACTGATTCTTTCCACATTTATTAATGCAAATTTCTCTTGCCAGCCTTACCCTTTTCTATATTCTCCAAAGGAAAATAGTGTTAATATAATATGTTAAACTGTCTTTTTAAATTCTGGGATATAAAACTAAATTCCTTTAAGGAACCCTGGGGCTGGGTGTGGTAGCTCATGCCTATAATCCTAGCACTTGGAAAGGCTGAGGCAGGAGAATCAGGAGGCTTTAGGCCAAGAGTTCAAGACCAGCCTGAACAAGAGACCCTCATCTCTACCAAAAATACAAAAAATTAACCAGGTGTGTTGGTAAACACCTGTAACCCCAGCTACTCTGGAGGCTGACACAGGAGGATCACTTGAGCCAAGGAGTTTGAGGGAACAGAACAAGACCCTGTCTAAAAAAATCTACACACTAAAAACCCATGACTAATGCATAAATACATGTTTTTTTTAAGTATGAAAAATTATATAAGAATGTTCATAGCTGCAACCTTTACATTAGCACAAACCAGAAACAACTAAACTATGTGCCAACTGATAAATGGATTAATAAATTAAAGTGAATTCATGCAGTGAAATGCTACTGCAGTTGGGGGCATAAGGCTACAGTCACTTGCACTGGCTGAGCAAACAAGGCAAATCACATAAGAAAATATACAGCATGATTCTACTCATAAAGTTCAGAAACTTACCAAACTAAATAACATGTTACTTGGGACATATGCAAACTATAAAGCAAACTTAGGGAATGAACAAAATTCAGTGTTCTAGATAACATCTGAGGGTGAGGGAAGAGTAACACGAGAGGTCCAGAGTGACTTCAGGAGTATTTTAAAGTCTTAGTTCTTAAACTAGATTCTAGACAAGCTAGCATTCAATCTATTAGTCTTCCTTAAACTGTACATACACTTTATACATATTCTTTTCACATGTGATATTCCATACTAAAAATTTAAATATCTAGTAAGATCTATTCAACTCTAGCAGAAAAACATACCAACTACCCATCCCAAAAGCTAGTCATCCACATTAACTATAAACAATCACAAATTACACAGTTAAGAAAACCCAACAGAAGATGGACTGCTGGAAGAACTTTTCCCAAAGGAAATATGAAATAGCTCAGGAATTAGAAGAGAACTTTTTAAAAAAATCTAGTTAACATGTTCAGAGAGATTCAAGTGGATTTCACGTTGACAAAAATCAAGAATAAAGTACTGACTAAAAGAGACAGAGTAACATACATTTAAACATTATACATGGAAGAGAAGAAATAAGACTAAATTCCCAGGGCGACACCTGTAGCTCAGTGGGTAGGGCGCCAGTCACATACACTGAGGCTGGCAGGTTTGAATCTGGCCCCGGGCCAGCTAAAACAACAATGACAACTACAACAAAAAAATAGCCGGGCGTTGTGGCAGGCACCTGTAGTCCCAGCTCCTTGGGAGGCCGAGGCAAGAGAATTGCTTGAACCCAAGAGTTTGAGGTTGCTGTGAGCTGTGACACCACAGCGCTCAACCCAGGGAGACATAATGAGTCACTGTCTCAAAAGAGAAAAAAAAAAAGACAAAATTCCCAGAATTGTAGAAAGATGCCAATAAAGGCAGACTGAAAAAGTCTACCAAGAGTCAAACAAAATGAAAGAAAAAAGGCGGCACCCAACTAGATACATCCTAAGGACAGCACAGAACTCCAAGGACAAAAGGCACACCCTGAAGGCTTTCTGACACCAATGGGTTACATTCAAAGAAATGACAGCAGCTGAGAAACAAAGTTTTTTTTTTATAATTTATTTTTTTTTTGTAGAGACAGAGTCTCACTTTATCGCCCTTGGTAGGGTGCCGTGGCGTCACACAGCTCACAGCAACCTCCAACTCCTGAGCTTAGGCGATTCTCTTGCCTCAGCCTCCCAGTAGCTGGGACTACAGGCTCCCATCACAACGCCCGGCTATTTTTCTGTTTTGCAGTTCGGCCAAGGCCAGGTTTGAACCCGCCACCTTCGGTATATGGGGCCGGCGCCCTACTCAATGAGCCACAGGTGCCACCCAAACAAAGATATTTTTGAAAGACAAGAATTTAAAGCTTGGGTCCAGCATGGTGGCTCTCACCTGTAATCCTAGCACTCTGGGAGGCTGAAGCGAGTGAATTACCTGAGCTCACAGGTTCGAGATCAGCCTAAGCCAGTGAGACCTCGTCTCTAAAAATAGCCATGTGTTGTGGTAGGCGCCTGTAGTCCCAGCTACTCGGAATGCTGAGGTAAGAGAACTGCTTAAGCCCACGAGTTAGAGGGTGCTGTGAACTAGGACACCATGGCACTCTACCTAGGACAACAACTTGAGACTCTGTCTCAAAAAAACAAGAAAGAAAGAAAGCAGAAAAGAAATTTAAAAAGGGTGTCAAGAAACTTTGAGGCGTGAGCCCGCTCTCAGCCCAACTGATTAATAAAGGACCCTGGCTTAATTTGGACTCAATGCACTGGCGTTTCTCTATTCCACTGGCCTCAGGGAAACATTTAGATGCCCCAGTGAGATTCACCAGCTGGAGGGTAGGCCTCCCTGTATAGCCCCCAGAGAGGACAGGAATTACGGGGAAGCACCCCCGGGACATTCTTGGGCCCCATGATTCCCTGAACTCCTGACGGCTTCAAAGGGACGCCTTCCAACTCCTCATACAAACTCAGATCCTCCAACTTACTCTCGAGAGGTAATTGTCTGTGGTGTTTGAGTCTGTGATGTTTATTTGAGTCTATGGTGTCTGTTTGAAATTGTGTTTTGGGGCCCTTAGGTACTTCCGAGAGGGGACCCCTGGACAGGAGCCTCAGGGGTTGGGGCTGGCCTGTCAGAGACACTAGGACACTAATGCCATCTGGACGCAGGTGCTTTGGTCTTTTGGCCTCAGAGGCACAGGTGAAAAGGGAACCTCTGGGGTTGGCCCTGAGGACAGGTCTACAAACCTGTAAGACAGGAGCCTCAGGGCGCCTGGCCTGTCTGGAACTCTCAGAGATGCGTGTGTCAGTAGTGCAGCCTGCCCCTAGGAACACCAGGACGCTGGGGAGGAGCCTCAGCCTCAGATGTGCACTCTAGATTTGTATATATGTTTGTTTATAGTAACCACTGCTTTTTGGAAATTTTGTGTATCATGAGTCATTTTGTTTATCCTGGTGATGTGTCTATTTTTGTTTGTCAAAAAAAAATTTAAAAAGGATTCACTAGATCTTAATGTTTGAGAAGCAGAGGTTTGGTGATAAAATATTACACTTTCTTCTCCACATGTTCAATAGCACTTTTGGATCCCAAGGTAAGTAATATTTAGTTAATAATATTGCAAAAGCTGGGTGGCGCCTGTGGCTCAAAGGAGTAGGGTGCCAGCCCCATATGCCGGAGTTGGCGGGTTCAAACCCAGCCCCAGCCAAAAACAGCAAATAAATAAATAAATAAATAATATTGCAAAAGCTGTATTTGTAGAGTATAAATGTTTACACTTAATTTGTACATATAGCAAGAAGACTAATTTCTGTTTTACCAAAGAGACTATAAACACTATTTACTTTGATAACATAAGAACACTGGCTACGCGTCCACTGCTCAGTGGTTAGGGCACTGGTTACATACACAGAGGCTGGCAGGTTCGAACCCGGCGCAGGCCTGCTAAACAATGACAACTGCAACAAAAAAATAGCCAATAGCCAGGCATTGTGGCAGGCACCTGTAGCCCCATCTACTTGGGAGGCTGAGGCAAAAGAATTGCTTGAACCCAGGAGTTTCAGTTTGCTGTAAGCTGTGACACCATAGTATTTTACTAAGGGCAACATAGTGAGACTGTCTCAAAAAAAAAAGATCAAAAACCACTACTATTAAAACAAAAAACACAGGAAGAAAAGAGTTTTTAAAAATGGCCAAATTTCTCATTATTCACAGCAGGAAATCAAGAAATACTATTGACACAACATATTGTTGAAAATTAGGATCAGGCTGGGCAACGTAGCTCATACCTATATGATCTTAGCACTCTGGGAGGCCGAGGCAGGTGGCTAGCTTAAGCTTACAAGTTCGAGACCAGCTCAGCAAAAGCCAGACCACATCTTTACTAAAAATAGAAAAACTGAGGCAACAGGATTCCTTGACCCCGAGAGATGGAGGTTGCTGTGAGCTATGATGCCACAGCACTCTACCCAGAGCAACAGCTTGAGACTCTTTCTCACAAAAAAAAAAAAAGAAAAGAAAAGAAAGAAAGAAAATTAGGATTGCTTGAGCCCAGGAGTTTGAGGTTGCTATGAGCTATCACACCAGGGCACTAGCCCGGGCAACAGAGTGAGATCCTATCTCAAAAAAAAAAAAAAAAAGTTGGTTTGGCGCCTGTGGCTCAAGCGGCTAAGGTGCCAACCACATACACCTGAGCTGACAGGTTTGAATCCAGCCCAGGCCCGCCAAACAACAATGATGGCAGCAACCAAAAAATAGCCGAGCGTTTTGGCGGGCGCCTGTAGTCCCAGCTTGGGAGGCGGAGGCAGGAAAATCGCTTAAGCCCAGGAGTTGGAGGTTGTTGTGAGCTGTGATGTCCCACTCTACCTAGGGTGACAACTTGAGGCTCTGTCTCAAAAAAAAAAAAAAGTTATTCTATTAACTATCAGAATTAAAAAATTGACTTAAAAGAAGGCTACATTTAAGAAGTGGGACTGGGGCTGGGCGCCATGGTTCATGCCTATAATCCTAGCACTCTAGAAGGCCAAGATGCGTGGATTTCTTGAGCTAATGAGTTCAAGACCAGCCTGAGCAAAAGCAAGACCCAGTCTCTACTAAAAATAGAAAATCTGAGACAAGAGGATCGCTTGAGCCCAAGAGTTTGAGGTTGCTTTGAGCTATGATGCCACAGCACTCTACCCAGGGTGACAGCTTGAGACCCTGTCTCAAAAAAAAAAAAAAAAAGTGGGACTCCCATCTCATACTTGTATTTCAGCAGTTTTCCCATGCCCTTTTTTTAATCAACAGGAAAAAATGTACATCATCCTTTAACAAGTATTTTCATTCTTTACTTCTACCTCAGTAACCCTTAAATAAGAATCTTTTTTTCTGCTTCATACACAAAGACACAAAAAATAGTGACACAGGAATACTCAGCGATCAACATGAGACAGTTCCACTGTGAGGTCAAGGCCAACAGCCCTGCAGCAGTGCTGAAGCCTGCCTGTCTTCACAGCACATTCCCGTTTTCACAGCCTGGTTCCTCCTGTCCTCTAGGCCCAGGGCCTCCTTGTCACCCAGAGGCCATCAACACTCACACTAAGGACCTGTATGACATCCTGATCTCACAGCTCTACACAAACATCATGCAACTCCACTCCAAATTCATGTCAACCACACTGGCCCCAGCCTCACTCACTAGCCCTGGTACTGCTTTCACTGTTTAATTCCTCTCACTCTCCCTTATGCTGCTCCTCTAAACCCTCATGCTTCCACGCTTTTGAAGAACCTTTTCCCTTTATCCCCACACCAACTTCCTCTCCCCAAATCAAAGTTTTCACTGAGGGAGAAGTGCCCCACACGCCACCATGAAAAGATGGCAGCCCCATCCTGCTGCTCTGAAGCCCACCTCTTCCACACCCAAGGGATCTAACCTGTGTCCACCTCATCCCAGCCAACTCAAGCTTTTCTTTCCTCAGCCTCCTTCCCTGGGCGTATGAAGATTACTAGTAGTATTTTAATAATAACAATAATAATCTAAAACAAAGAAGAATAGCTCTGAATCTGTCCTTTGTTCTTTCATTCTTTTTTCCCCAACTTCAAAATCAGAAGCCCACACTCATCATTTCTAAGTCCTCATCACCTTTTCCAAACTGGTCTCTGATTCAGCCACAGGACGAGAACTGACTAATCCAATCCACTGTTTTCCTTCCTCTGACTCCAACCTCTACATACTTTTAATACTGTTGCATACTTGTCTCCCCAAAAGCACCATACTACCCACCCCAGTTCACCTCATACTTCTGTGATCACCCCAGCACCTTGGATGACTTTTGTGCTCTAGCTTTCTGAACAGGCATTCCTCATTAGCTTCAATTTCTACTTTCTCTTTCAAAGATCTGATTCCCCGATGAACTTTATAATGCTGCTGCTGCTGAAGACCAAAACCTTCAACTGCAACAGGATATAATTCACCACTTCTTACTGCCTACTGAACAGGCTTCCTGAATGTTCTGCCAATGACACAGATTCTATTATGTCCAAATTTACATTCTTTTCCCCAAACCATTGTATTTCTATATATAACACTATAATTCCCTGGTTACCCAAACTCAAACTCTGGGCCATCTTTGACTCTGTTGCTACCTATTCTCTCACATTTCTTTTTCTTCTTTTTTTTTTTTTGAGACAGAGTCTCACTATGTAGCCCTCGATAGAATATCGTGGCATCACAGCTCACGGCAACCTCAAACTCTTGGGCTCAAGTGATTCTCTTGCCTCAGCCTTCCAAGTAGCTGGGACTACAGGCGCCCACCACAACCCCTAGCTATTTTTTTTTGTTGCAATTGTCATTGTTTAGCTGTCCTGGGCCAGGCTCGAACTCGCCAGCCTTGGTACACTGGGCTGGTGCCGTAACCACTGTGCTATGTGTGCCAAGCCTATTCTTTCACCTTTCACCATCCTTCCTTTCCTCTATGTATTCCACAAACATATCCAATCACAGGTCATCTCAGGAACTAAAAGACAGAAAAGACTAGATTCTCTCATCTAGCCACTTCATCTTCCAGAGGATAGGAGAGGTCAACTGACTTGCCCAAGGTCACGAAACTTGTAAATACCAGAAGAGGTGGAACCTGGACCCTTTTCATGTTACCTCACTGCCTTTGATATGCCTCTAATCTCAGAATATTTTCCAGTTGATTCCTCTAAAAACCAAAAGAAGCAAGAATCTATAAAAAGTGTCCAGAGACTTACTGAGTCCCCTTCTTTTTTTTTTTTTTTGAGACAGAGCCTCAAGCTGTCACCCTGGATAGAGTGCAGTAGTATCACAGCTCACAGCAACCTCCAATTCCTGGGCTCAAGCTGTCACCATGGATAGAGTGCCGTGGCATCACAGCTCACAGCAACCTCCAACTCCTAGGCTCAAGCGAGTCTCCTGCCTCCGCCTCCCAAGTACCTGGGACCACAGGCGCCCGCCACAACGCCCGGTCAGTTTTTGGTTGCAGCCGTCATTGTCGTTTGGCGGGCCCGGGCTGGATTCGAACCCGCCAGCTCAAGTGTATGTGGCTGGCGCCTTAGCCAGTTAAGCCACAGGCACCGAGCCTGAGTTATCTTCTTGAAAGTGGTTTTTCAGACACATACAAAAAAATCTAAGTTCAAGGAATATAGGGATATGGCTATAATTTAGCTCTCTGAAAAAAAGAAATGAGTCATCAGCTTGCTGATGCCAAATTGATCACTTGATCCTGTTGTTCTCTGAGTTTTCCCCAAAATGTTGATAAAATTATTTTTTTCTTCCGCAAAATAAATGCCTAACTGGAGTTCTAACTCTTCAAACAATGATTAAAAAACTTACGAGTGGGCAGCTCCTGCGGCTCAGTCAGTAGGGCACCAGCCCCATATGCCGAGGGTGACGGGTTCAAACCCGGCCCCGGCCAAATTGCAACAAAAAAATAGCTGGGCGTGGTGGCCCGGGCCTGTAGTCCAGGCTACTCAGGAGGCTGAGGCAAGAGAGTCACCTAAGCCCAAGAGTTGGAAGTTGCTGCGAGCTGTGATTCTACCAAGGGTGACAAAGTGAGACTCTGTCTCAAAAAAACATAATATAGCTGGCCATTGTGGTGGGCACCTATAGTCCCAGCTACTCAGGAGGCTGAGGCAAGAGAATCACCTAAACCCAGGAGTTGGAGGTTGCTGTGAGCTGTGTGACGCCACGGCACTCTACCGAGGGCGATAAAGTGAGACTCTGTCTCTACAAAAAATAATAATAAAAAGAATAAGAATAAGAATAAGAATAAATAAATAAATAAATGAAGTTGAAATAACTGATATGATCCTTGTAGGAGAGTAAATGACCCACCCAGCTGGCTAAGGTGTAGACCAGGAAGAAAGGACATAGCAGGCAGTGCCTGTAGTTTATGGGTAGGGCACTGGCCACATGCACTAAGGCTGGCAGGTTTGAACTCAGCCTGGGCCAGCTAAAATCAACAATGACAGCTGCAACAACAATAACAACAAAAAAATAGCCAGCCGGGGGTGGGGGGAGCGGCGCCTGTGGCTCAGTGAGTAGGGCGCCGGCCCCATATGCCAGAGGTGGTGGGTTCAAACCCAGCCTCAGCCAAAAACTGCAAAAAAAATAGCCGGGCACTGTAGCGGATGCCTGTAGTCCCAGCTACTTGGGAGGCTGAGGCAAGAGAATCACTCAAGCCCAAGAGTTTGAGGTTGCTGTGAGCCGTGATGCTACAGCACTCTACACAGGGTGACATAGTGAGACTCTGTCTCAAAAATAAATAAATAAATAAATAAAATAAACCAACAAAAGTCTCTGCACTCAAAGAACTAACATTTTACTGGAAAACATAGTAAAAAATGAATAAGATCATTTCAAATGCTGGTATTAGTAAGAAAATTTAAAATAAAAAAAAGAAAGTAAAAAAGAGGAGTGAGGTGGAGAACGATTAAAAAATAATAAATTAAAAATATATAAGTTAAAAATATATAAATAAAAGAGAATTAAGAAAACTTCAGCAGGTCGGGCACAGCGCCTCACAACCGTAACACTGTGGGAGACTGCGACAGATGGATTGCTTGAACTCGGGATTTAGAGATCTGCTAGAGCTCAGGAGTTGGAGATCAGCCTGAGCAAGAGCAAGATCCTGTCTCTACTAAAGATAGAAAAACTAACCAGATGGGGTGGTGGACACCTGTAGTCCCAGCTACTCAGGAGGCTGAGGCAAGAGGATCTCTTGAGCCCAGGACATTGAGGTTGCCATGAGCTATGACTCCATAGCACTCTACCTAAGGCAACAGAGTGAGACTCCATCTCCAAAAACATAAATAAATAAAACAAAAGGAACACTGATATTCTTTCACATAATTCTAGATGAAACCTGGCAAGGTAAACACATACAGTCATGTCTTGCTCTTCATGACTCACTGTGACAGTGTCACATCCTCTCTCTCATTACCACCTTTCCTTCTGAGCCAATACACCATTTTAGACAGCAGCTTGTAAAAAGTTGGGAAAGCAGTTTCCTGTCAAATGAATCAGAAACAGAGCTTTGGAAAACCAGCCTGGTGAGGACTAAAGGGACTGCTGACAAAGAATTACTCTATTTCACTCAAGGCTTAAGTTTCAGTTCGTTTTCCCCCACAGAGAAAGTGTGAGCCTCGGGTACTGTCCTTTCTTCTCTCCGCTGCCTAAGAGTCCAAGGACCCTGTGTCCTGCTATTTCTGGGGCAGAAAGGGCATTCACACAGGTGTGTGTGTTTCCTTCTCTCAGCTCACAGCCACACCCACACTCAGGGCTGAGACTAGAGACCTCTTGTCTCACCTCCTCTTACTCATCCTGACACATCCTCACCTCTCCTACCCTTCATGTCACTATGCCTACAATAAGCACAGTCACTGGAATGGGAGTGGGATCTTTGGTATGTCTTCACAAAGTGTTTTCCAAGGATACATACATGACACTTGTTCTTATTTTTAACTGAGAGAATACTCCTAAAGCCATCAAGCAAGAGCTCTCTCAACTTCCTCTACCACCTATAAATATCTGCCTCTGCTCCATCCTTCCCTTCTTTCAGCAGACGAGTCACTGCTGGTCTCCTGAATAATCACTCCCACAGAGCGTAGGGTCTCAAATTTGCTGGCTCAGGGACACCTTGTTCCATCAGACCTTTTTACTTCCGACCTTCGATCCCTCCACCCCATAAATGAACATGCTCAATCTCTCCTCTTGACAAAATGTATTCATTTAGCCATCAAATATTGATTGAGCACCTACTATGTGTCAATAGCTCTTTTTAACCCTGGAGATAAAGTGATGAACAAAACTCAGTTCTTGCCCTCAGGCAACTTACTTTGTAGCGTGGAAACAGATAAAGACCAGATAAACTTACAAGCACCTAGTTACTGTCCTTTCTCTCCTTCACCTCACACAGCCAGGCCTGCAAAGCAGGATACTCTGCCTGCCCCCACTTCCACTTTCTCTGGCTTGCGTTCTTTACCCACTACTGACCCTCAACCCTTCCCCGCAATGCCACTAAAACAGCTCAGGCAAAGGTCACCATTAATGACCTCTACTTGCAAATCTCAATGGCCATTTTCTCAGTCCCCATCTAGTTGAACTCTACGTGCCAAGAGACACTTCTTGAAATTCCTTGCTGCTTTGCTCCTCTACTCTCTTTGGCCACTCATACCTCTCTGCTCACTCTTCTTCTGGTACCGTTTCTCAGTTTCCCCCTTAAATGGTGGTGCTTCCTGGGGCTCTTTTAGCCTCTTCTCACTCCATATGCTCTCCATGGACCGCCTCAATCATGCTCATCACTTCTACTATCAGCTACACAGTGACACCATAAAGAATACCAAATGTGTATCTTCTTTTTTTTTTTTTGGTTTGTTTTTGAGACAGAGTCTCACTTTGTCGCCCTCAGTAAAGTTCAGTCGCATCACAGCTCACAGCAACCTCAAACTCCTGGGCTTAAGCAATTCTCTTGCCTCAGCGTCCCAAGGAGCTGGGACTACAGATGCCCACCACAACACCCGGTTATTTTTAGAGTCAGGGTCTTGTACTTGCTCAGGCTGGTCTTGAACCTGTAAGTTTAGACCTTCGATCCCACCACTCCACCTTCTTCCTCTATTCCCTGTATAAGGAAATGGCATCATATTTCTTAGGATGCCTAAGAGAAACCTAGGAGTCCACCTAGGTTCTTCTATCACATCTACACATCTATTGGTTCTTCTCCTTCTACATAGTAATTTCTCAATTCTCTTTTTTTTTTTTTTTTTTTTTTTTTGAGACAGAATCTCACTTCGTCACCCTTGGTAGAGTGCAGGGGTCATAGTCATAGTCATAGTCACAGTTCACAGCAACCGCAAACTCCAGGGCTCAAGGGATCCTCCTCTCTCAGCCTCCCGAGTAGCTGGAACTACAGGTACCTGCCACAACACAAAGCTATTTTTAGAGACGGGGTCCTCACTCTTGCTCAGTCTGGTCTTTTAACTCCTGAGCTCAGGCAATCCACCTGCCTCCCAGAATGCTAGGATTACAGGCATGAGCCACTGTGTCCTCCTAATTTCATCAATTCTCTCTTTAAATACCTCTTCAGCTGGGCACAGTGGTTCACACCTGTAATCCTAGCACTCTGGGCAGCCAAGGCAGGTGGCTTGCCTGAGGTCACAGGTTAGAGACCAGCTTGAGCAAGAGGGAGACCCTATGTCTACTAAAAGCAGAAAAACTAGCCAAGTTTTGTGGCAGGCACCTGTAGTGCTCAGACAAGAGGATCTCTTGAGCCCAAGAGTTTAAGGGTCCTGTGAGCTCTGACACCATTGCACTCAATCCCAGGCAACTGAGTGAGACTGCCTTCAAATATAAATAAATAAATACCTCTTTTCATTCCCTCTTCCCTAATCCTACCACAGGGACATCTCATTTCAGTAGCCTCCTTATAAGTCTTCCTGTTCTGTCTTGCCCTCTTGCCCTGTTCTTATTAAGGGCTATTTTACACTGTACTGTACAAGAACAGTGTCCCTTGGTGGTATGAAAGGGAACCTGAAACTGTCCTCCTCTAGGGTGATCTCCTCCAAATGCAGGTGTAATCCACTCCTGCCTACCCTTCTTCAAAGATCCCCCATGACCTATATGGATGCTCCTTATACTCTTTCTCCTGAAGAAACTGATAGTAGGATAGAGGGTTTAGAGTAGGTACAGCCTGAAGAAGCCAGCCACTAGAAAAAAACACAACTTTTTAATTTTAAAATTAAGATATTTTATCTTAGGGCAGCGCCTGTGGCTCATTGAGTAAGGCACCAGCCCCATATACCAAGGGTGGCAGGTTCAAACCCAGCCTCGCCAGAACTGCAAAACAGAAAAATAGGCAGGCGTTGTGGCGGGCACCTGTAGTCCTAGCTACTCAGGAGGCTGAGGCAACAGAATGGCCTAAGCCCAGGAGTTGGAGGTTGCTGTGAGCTGTGTGACGCCACGGCACTCTACCAAGGGCGATAAAGTGAGACTCTGTCTCTACAAAAAAAAAAAGATATTTTATCTTAGATTTTCAATTCTACATTATAATATATTCCTGCTTTAATATAGCAATAATTTCCCCTAAAATTCAATAAAAGGATATTCTAAGAAGATGTATCATGTTTGCAGCTTTAAGTATACCTGGCACATCAACACAAATCCCCACTGGGAAGCAAAGTCCTATGGGACAAAATGTAAGATTCTGTGGGTACCACAAGGCATCCCACGTCCACCCCTGCCATGCTCTCAGCCCTGCCTACCTGACCGGGCTTCCTGGATTTACTGAGCTTACACTTTCTGCTCTGCAAGGGACTAAATCATCATAATCGTCACAATTCTACAAACACGCTGCAATAATTCACCAACCCATGCTTTTCTCCAAATATAAAGTATCTTCCTTCCCTTGTCTATCAGCCCACCAAACTCCCACTGTTAAATCTGAGCCTAAGTGACACTTCTGTAGGGAATCCTTCCCTGAACACTACAGGCACACTAATGCCTGTCACCTAAGCACCTTCAAGTATTTATACATGTCTCCTTCGTGGCATTTATTATGCAATAAAGATACTGTTTATAATATCTCTCCAAATAACTACAAGAAACTACTGCCATGACCTGCCCCTCCTAACCACAAACTTAAGGAAAGTTGTTTTGTTTTGTTTTTGAAACTGATCCATCTCCTCCTGTTCACTCCTGAACCCATCAGAATCTGACTTGTGACACTCACACCACTGCATTAGCACTAAAACCATTCTCACTAAGGTCACAAATCTCACAAATCCATCTTAATCATTACCATTCTAGTGGTCAGAGCAACATTTGATTTTGTCTTCCTGGTTCCTAAACTCTCCAGATTCTCCTTCTCTCGCTCTCTCTCTAAACTTCCAACCATGGCTCTGTGGGGCTTCTTTTCTTCTGCCCATGTTAGCATTCCTGAGGATTCTATCTGAAATACTTCTCTCTGTTCACTTCAAACTCTCTCTCCTGTGTGAATTCATCTATTCTCATGGCTTTAACTGTCATCCTGCTTTACATAAAACTAGAAAGCAAATTTGGGTCCAAATGCCCAGTTTAGGTGATGCCCGTAGCTCAGTGGGTAGGGCACCAGCCACATACACCAAAGCTGGCGGGTTCAGGCCTGGCCCAGCCCTGCCAAGGCAACAACAACAAAAAAATAGGTGTGTATAGTCCCAGCTATTTGGGAGATGAAGCAAGAGAATCACTTAAGCCCAAGAGTTTGAGGTTGCTGTGCGCTGTGACACCACAGCACTCTACCAAGGGCATCAGCTTGAGATGCTATCTCAAAAAAAAAAAAAAATTAAGAAAACAATGCCCAGTTCTGGGCAGTGCCTATGGCTAAAAGGAGTAGGGTACCAGCCCCATATACCAGAGGTGGCGGGTTCAAACCCGGCCCCAGCCAAAAACTGCAAAAAAAAACTTTTTAAATCCCCAATTTAGACGTTCTGTTCACTAACTGCAAGTTTTGCACAGATGGAAGTTTGGAAAAATAAAACAACACAGCAGCATAGTTAAGACTTATAGTGCTTCCCAAGGTGCCAGGCACTGTTCTAATCATTATGTTTTTATATATTCAGTGATTCAGTGCTCATATCAATCCTGCAATGTTGATACTGTTATCATCCTCATTTTAAGGCTGAGGAAACTGACATAACTAAATCTGGCTACAAAAAAATAAGTGAAGGAAAGAATCTCTACCTCTAATGAAAAGCACTTTTTTCTATAAAGGAAAAAAAAAGTTAACAGATAATAAAATCAAATTCAAGATTCTGAGCAATTTACTTCTAACCATTGTGATCTTCTGTTAAATAAAATGTAACAATCACCTTAATCATGTTTTAACACTGAACAATCATTTTAATTATATTTCTTCTACAATGAGATAGAATAATTTGCTGGGCATGGTGGCTCACCTGTAATCCTAGCATTCTGGGAGGCTGAGGCAGGTGGATTGCTTGAGCTCAGGAGTTCAAGACTAGCCTGAGCAAAAGCATGACGACTCCCCCCGCCCCCCCTCCGGCTTGACGCCTGTGGCTCAACGGGCTAAGGCGCCAGTCACGTACACTTGAACTGGCAGGTTCGAATCCAGCCCGGCCTGCCAAACAACAATGACAGCTGCAACCAAAAAAAAATGGCCAGGCGTTGTGGTGGGCGCCTGTAGTCCCAGCTACTTGGGAGGCAGAGGCAAGAGACTCGCTTGAGCCCAGGAGCTGGAGGTTGCTGTGAGCTGTGATGCCACAGCACTCTATCCAGGGTGACAGCTTGAGGCTCTGTCTCAAAACAAACAAACAAAAAAAAAAGCATGACCCCCATCTCTAAACACAGCTGGGCCTTGTGGCATGCACCTATGGTCCCAGCTGCTTGGGAGGCTGAGGCAAGAGAATCACTTGAGCCCAAGAGTTTGAGGTTCCTGTGAGCTGTGATGTCACAGCATTCTACCAAAGGTGACAAAGTAAGACTCTGTCTCAATTAAAAAAAAAAAAAAAGGGAATAATTTTAATTAAGATGCTTCAGAATTTCTCCTCCTCAGCCACAAAAATAAATGTAACAGTGATAATAGAATAAGTTAAGGAAATTTTTCAGATTTTATTGTATTTATCCTATGTGCAAAATTATAACCAATTTAGTGTCTGAACAGCATTTTGATTATAGGTAGTCAAATACGCACCTGTGACAAAGTCAGTAAGACCTAAGAGGTAAACATTTTGTGTGTGCAGTTGGACAAGTTATGCACAGCTCATGATCATCCTTGGAAGTCTAGTTAGCCACATGTTTGCATAAACTAGAATAAACTGACCAAAGGTCTGACTTAGTTCAACAAACTCGATACTTACCATATGGCTAACTATTTCACTTCCTTGGTTTTCCAACATTTTGCATAAGATGTAATAAAGTAGCCAAGAAAAGATACTGGAAAACTAGGTATGTGAAAGTCTTAGTTTTTTTCTAACCAGGACCAGTTAAACCAAAATGAAAGCTGCTAATGATGTCTGGTCTACTGAAAAACTCACCCGATCAATTTATGCCTCAGATCAGATCCTATGGGTATTACATTTAGCTAAGACAGAGGAAAAAGGTAATCAACGCATAGGGAAAATACAAAATAAAAACAAGAAGTGCACACCCCCTTGTGCAGGGAGCGAGGTCCCACCTCATACAAACGCTGCCCCCGCTTGCAGCTGTGTATTCTGTAAGTATTTGCATAACAAATATCAATTGAATAAGCAAAGTAACCAGGTAGACTAATAAAATGGAAAGTTGTCACACATCCTCCAACTTAAAAAATCACATGTAAAATCAGAGGATGCATAAATAGTGAGAGAAATAAAGAAAAACAGGCTGGGCACAGTGACTAATGCCTGTAATCCTAGCGCTCTGAGAGAACAAGGTAGGAGGATCCCTTGAGCTCAGGATAGTCCCAGCTACTTAGGAGACTGAAGGAGGATCACTTGAGTCCAAGGAGTTTGAGGTTGCTAGAATCTTCTCCCTGCAAAGTCCATGTGTTCACTGAACAAGTGTCTATAGGCAGTCTTCTATTCTAGGCTTTGGAGAGATAGCAGAGAATAAAGCAACAAAAGGGGCGGTGCCTGTGGCTCGGCTCCCCATACACCGAGGGTGACAGGTTCAAACCTGGCCCTGGCCCCACTGCAACAAAAAAATAGCTGGGCATCATGGCGGGCACCTGTAGTCCCGGCTACTCGGGAGACTGAAGCAAAAGAATCTCCTGAGCCCAGGAGTTGGAGGTTGCTGTGAGCTGTGATGTCATTGCACTCTACCCAGGGTGACAGCTTGAAGCTCTGTCTCAAAAAATAAATAAATAAAGTTGAAATAACTGAGACAATCCTTGTAGGAGTAAATGACCCACCCAGCTGTGAGATCAGGGCCTGGCTAAGGTGTGGACCAGGAATAAAGGACATAGCAGGCAGCGCCCATAGTTTATGGGTAGGGCACTGGCCACATGCACCAAGGCTGGCAGGTTCGAATCCAGCCTGGGCCAGCTAAAATCAACAATGACAGCTGCAACAACAATAACAACAAAAAAATAGCTGGAAATGGTAGAGGGTAACTGTAGTCCCAGCTACTTGGGAGGCTGAGGCAAGAGAATCACTTAAGCCCAAGAGTTTGAGGTTGCTGTGAGCTGTAACATCACGGCACTCTACACAAGGTGACATAGTGAGACTTTGTCTCAAAAATAAATAAATAAATAAATAAATAAACCAACAAAAGTCTCTGCACTCAAAGAACTAACATTTTACTGGAGAACATAGTAACAAATGAACAAGATCATTTCAAATGGTGGTATTAACGAGAAAATTTAAAATACAAAAAAAAGTAAAAACAAGGAGGAGGTGGAGAATGATGGAAAGAGTTGCTAATTAAATGCAGGGTTCAGGGAAGGGGTCTCTGAGGTTAACTGTGAGCTAAGACAGAAAGAAGACAAAGTCAGAACAGAGCATTCCAGGCATAAGAAAACAAAGGAACAAGACCTAGAGAGGCAGGCAGCATGGTGAGTTCAAGGAAGTAAAAGAAAGCCTCACCATTTTGTTCAAAGGTCATCATTCAATGATGCCTTTCCTAACCCTCTTTTAAATCGTACCCACTAACCCTGCTCCAGGAGTCTCTGTTCCTCTTTATACTTCTTTTCCACTGAAATTTTTACCATCTAACAAGCAAAATACATCACTTAATATTTTCTATCTATTCCTATAGAATGAAAGCCCCATATGGGCAAGAATTTTTATTATGTTAATCCCTGCTGTATCACCTGCACCCAGAAAATAGTAGGTACTCATTTAATACCAGCTAAGTAAATAAAAGGAAGAGGAAGAGAGAAAGGGAAGCATTAGAGGGAGGGAGGGAGGAAGGAAGGGAAAAAGAAAGGGAGGAAGGCAGGGAGGAGGGAGAAAGGAGGGAAGGAAGAGAAAAAAGGAAGAAAGAATAAAGGAAGTAGGAAAGAAAAATCAGCCAGTGTGGCTGAAGCACAGTGGGTGATGTGAAAGGGGAGGGGACTGAACTATGTATTTCTTGGCAGACCATGAAAAGGAGTTTAAATTTTATTTTAAAAACAAAAACAGGGCAGCGCATGTGGCTCAGTGAGTAGGGCACTGGCCCCATATACCGAGGATGGTGAGTTCAAACCCGGCCCTCGCCAAACTGCAACAACAACAAAAAAATAGCCGGGCATTGTGGCGGGTTCCTGTAGTCCCAGCTACTCGGGAGGCTGAGGCAAGAGAATCGCCTAAGCCCAGGAGTTGGAGGTTGCTGTGAGCTGTGTGACGCCACAGCACTCTACC
>CAUYRH010085566.1:0-16476 GCA_963574655.1 Perodicticus potto
AACAAAGATATGATGTGATACAGTACAAGCAAGACACTCAGGATAGGTATAATAGTACTACTCACACAAAAACTTAAATTTCACCTCAAAAAAAAAAATCACAAGACAAAAGAGAAAGCAATTTCACTGTTATAAGATAAAATATTTCATGCAAAGTATAAACTCTGTCCCCCCAAAGCCCAACCTCCCAACAAACAAAAAGCTATCTGGGAATACTTCTATACTAACATATTAACCACAGTATAATCACCACAGTAGGTTGAAAGTTTTTAGATAAAATACATTTCTGAGCCAAATCATCGATACAGTGGGGATAAAAGATCTCCTTTTATCTTTTAAAATATGCATTCATTTGATAATCTTTTACAAACCATTTCTCTGTCTATATCTTGAGAAAATTGAAAATTTATTAGGTACTGCATGCCATGTAAATTAATAACTGTACTGACACATAGTATGTACATAGTATAATATATCATAATAGAATTAAAGCAAAGTATTATGATAGTTCAGAGAAAAGGCACATTGCATTTGTTAAATATCTAAACAGGGATAAATTTTGAAATTCTAAATTAGCAAGAAGTAAAAGTCAATGGAATTTTGGGTAGTCTAAAAATGACAATTGTGAGGGAAAACTGGGTAATTAATGGTATAACACGTGGTAAAAAACATTAAGCAATACTTCAATGGCCCATAAAATTAAAAATGCTATGAGTAGAATCATACTCCTTTCTAATTATTATGATTTGTAGAATATATGTTTTTATACCACATGGAAAACAATAATACGGGTGTTAGCCACATTGCTGAAAAATGGCATTGTAATATACTTTTGCTATATTAGGATTTATTAATTTATGTTTTCTAATAAAAATCATTAGTTACTTTTTTATCAGAACCTTCATTTTTTTCTTTTATCCATTCTTAAAGCAGGTTTTAAAAGTTATCAATAAAAATTCCTTTTGAATTGTCAATGAGAAAAACTATAAATTTAGTAAGAAAATTCTATCTAACTTCAATAAAGTATCCTAGAATATAGAGTCTTAGAAGTGTTTATTTTTTATTAGATGCCTAAGGACCACAAGGATTTAAGTGTTTTTACAAAAACAATAAAAGAGGAGTAATTTGATAGATTATTTACTCTTTATAACCTTTAGAAAGTGTCATGCTTTTTTTAAAGTGCTTGCTTCAGGCTGCAGTTTTATAAGATGGGCTATGTATGGGTCAGGCCTTTTCAATTTTTGACCCTGAACAGATTTAGGGACATAGTACACATAGTGGGCACATGTCCTAGCAGCCAAAACTGTTACTGGGTACTTCTACGTTCCTTTTCAAATTTATAATCCACCTTCTACGAAATTGCCCAGATTGGTTTCTCATGTTGTGTAAGAAAATGGTAACCACTCTTCAGATAGTTTCTTGGTCTGATTAGCTAAAAAGCATTGAAGATAAATATCTCTAATATTCATGAGATAGGTTAGAAGTTAATATTAAAAAAAAAAAACCCTGGGCGGCACCTGTGGCTCAAATAGGGCGCTGGCCCCATATACCGAAGGTAGTGGGTTCAAACCCGGCCTCAGCCGAACTGCAAAAACAAAAAAATAGCCGGGCATTGTGGCGGGCACCTGTAGTCCCAGCTACTCAGGAGGCTGAGGCAAGAGAATCAACTAAGCCCAAGAGTTGGAGGTTGCTATGAGCTGTGTGACGCCACGGCACTCTACCGAAGGCGATAAAGTGAGACTCTGTCTCTACCAAAAAAAAAAAAACAAAACAAAAACCCTTTCCGGGTGGTGCCTGTGGCTCAAAGGAGTGGGGTGCCAGCCCCGTATGGAGGTGGCGGGTTCAAACCCGGCCCCTGCCAAAAACTGCAAAAAACAAAACAAAACAAAAAACAAACTCTTTCCTAGTAGTATTTAAGCTACTATTTTCACATTAGTTGATTTAGACTAGTACAAAGATTTTGGATAAAAATATTAATATTAGGACATTCATAGAAATGATTAAATTCTATTGTTTTTTAGTCAACAAATTTCTAGTTTTTATTTTGAAATGTGTTATTGAATAATCATATTTAATATAGGTAAAATGATTTTGAATGATTTTCTAAATTTGGGGGGATAGGAAAATTAACTTCTGAAGGTTCTTTTTTTTTTTTTTTGTAGAGACAGAATCTCACTTTATCACCCTCGGTAGAGTGCCATGGCGTCACACAACTCAGCAACCTCCAACTCCTGGGCTTAGGTGATTCTCTTGCCTCAGCCTCCCGAGTAGCTGGGACTACAGGTGCCTACCACAACACCTGGTTATTTTTCTGTTTTGCAGTTCGGCTGCGGCCGGGTTTGAACCCACCACCTTTGGTATATAGGGCCATCGCCCTACTTGATGAGCCACAGGCGCCGCCCTTTTTTTTTTTTTGAGACAGATCCTCAAGCTGTCACCCTAGATAGAGAGCTGTGACATCACAGCTCACAGCAACCTCCAATTCCTGGGCTCAGAGTCTCCTGCCTCCACCTCCCAGGTAGCTGGGCCTACAGATCGCCTGTCCCAACGCCCAGCCATTTTTTGGTTGCAGCTGTCATTGTTGTTTGGCGGGCCCAGGCTGGGAGATTGGAACCCGCCGGCTCAGGTGTATGTGGCAGGTGCCTTAGCTGCTTGAGCTAATTCTACTATTTCTTTACAGCTCTTTTCTTTTTGTTTTTTTGTTTTTTTTTTTAAGACAGAGATCCATTATGTCACCCTCAGTAGAGTGTTATGTCATCACAGCTCACAGCAACCTCAAACTCTTGGACTTAAGCAATTCTCTTGCCTCAGCCTCCCAAGCAGCAGGACTGCAGGCACCGCCACAATGCCCTGGTATTTTTTTGTTGTAGTTATCATTGTTGTTTAGCAGGCCTGGGCCGGGTTCGAACCCGTCAGCCCTGGTGTATGTGGCTGGCGCCCTAACCATTGAGCTACGGGTGCCGAGCCTACGGTTTTTTTCTTTACACTAAAAGTTTTTTTTTTTTTTTTTTTTTTTTTTAGAGACAGTCTCCCTTTATTGCCCTTAGTAGGGTGCTGTGGCATTGCAGCTCACAGTAATCTCCAACTCCTGGGCTTAGGCGATTCCCTTGCCTCAGCCTCCCGAGTGGCTGGGACTACAGGCTCCAGCCACAACACTCAGCTGTTTTTTGTTGCAGTTTGGCTGGGTCTGGGTTTGAACCCTCCACCCTTAGTATATGGGGCTGGAGCCCTACTCATTGAGCCAAAGGTGCTGCCCCCTACACTAAAATTCATATATGATGAAATATACAAATCCTGGCTGTACATTCAGTGAATTATGATAGGTGTGCAAAACCTTATCAAGATGTAAAATGTTTCCATCAACCCAGAAAGCTGCTCATTCTTTCTCCCGGGCTAATTCTACTCTCACTACCTCCCCAGAAGACAATATGCTTTAGATTTGTTTTCATACTCAGTTTTATTTGTTTTAACATTTCATATAAATGAGGTCATGTATTATGTGTTCTTTTAGGTAAGGTACTTTGATTCAACATGTCTTTAATCCATTTATGTTGTATGTATTAGCATACAGATCCCATACGTACTTTTATTTATTTATTTATTTATTTATTTTTTGAGACAGAGCCTCAAGCTGTCACCTGGATAGAGTGCTGTAGCATCACAGCTCACAGCAACCTCCAATTCCTGGGCTGAAGCGAGTCTCTTGCCTCTCCGCCTCCCAAGTAGCTGAGACTACAGGCGCCTGCCACAACGCCGGGCCATTTTTTTTTTTTAGTTGCAGCCGTCGTTGTTTGACGGGCCCAGGCTGGATTTGAACCCTCCAGCTCAGGTGTACGTGGCTGGCGCCTTAGCCTGTTGAGCCACAGGCGCCGAGCCACCCATACGTACTTTTAAAAGTATATACTTACTTATTTCATTTTTTCCAGTGTGATGATAAATTATATGTTTAGTTTTGATTTCTGCATGTTCATTGTTAAAATATAGAAATGTGGTTGATTTATTTTTCAGTGTTCATCTTGTATCCTGTGACCTTATTGAACTCATTTATTAGTTTGGGGAATTTTTTAATAAGTTGCTTAGAATTTTCAATGTATACAATCATGTGTATGCAAATAGGGACATTTTTATTTCTTCCGTTCCAATTTGTTTATTTATTTGTGCTTTATTGCAGTGACTAAAACTTCTAGTACTGTGTTTAATAAGAGCAATGAGAGTTAGACATTGCTGCCTTGATTCTAATCTTAGAGTGAAAACCTTCATTCTTTCACCATTAAATATGTTAAAAGTAGGGGTTTTGTAAAAGTTTTTTTAAAAAGTAAAGGAAATTTCCTCTGACTTGCTGGGAGTTTTTATCCAGAATGGTTGTCATATTTTGTCAAATGTTTTTCCTGTGTCAATTGATATGATGATAATGGTATTTTTTCTTTAGCTTATTAATGTGGCAAATTACACTGACTAATTTTTCAACTATTGAACCAGCCTTGTATACCTGGAATAAATTCTACTTGGCATATACTTTAAAAAAATATTTTGTTGGGGAGTGCCTGTTGCTCAAAGGAGTAGGGTGCCAGCCCCATATGCCAGAGGTGGTAGGTTCAAACCCAGCCTCGGCCAAAAACTGCAAAAAGAAAAAATTTTGTTGGATTTTGTTTGCAAATATATTGTTAAGGGTTTTTGTTTCAAAATTTGTGAGTGATATTAGTGGGAGTTTTCCTTTTTTGTACTTTCCCCCTGGTTTTGGTAAATAAGCCTCATAAAATCAGTTGGTATGTGTTTCCTCCTCTTACGTTTTTCTGGAAGAGACCACGTAAAAGTGATGTTAATTCTTCTTTACATGTTTGGTAGTATTCTCCAGTGAAGCCATCTGGGGCTGGAGATTTCTTTTTAGGGAGTTTTCTAATTACAAATTTAGTTTCTTTAGTAATTCAGGGCTATTCAGATTGTCTACATCAGTGTTTCTCCACCTTTTTTATCTCATGGCACACTTGAACCTATTGTTAAACTTCTGTGGCACACTTAAATTATGTTGATCAAAAAAAGAATAAAAAAAGAATATACTTGTTGTGCTTTGAACTTCTTCCAAAGATAATTTAATTAATGGTCTTTAAAAATTTTTGTAGCACACTGGTTGAAAATCACTGGTCGATATCACCTTGGTTGAGTTTTGGTAGTTTTTGGTTTTGAAGAATTGGTCCATTTCTGTAAGTTGTCAAATTTATGAGAATAAAGTTGTTTATAGCATTTATTTATCTTTTTTTTTTTTTTTTGTAGAGACAGAGTCTCACTTTGTCGCCCTGGGTAGAGTGCTGTGGCATCACACAGCTCACAGCAACCTCCAACTCCTGGGCTTAGGCAATTCTCTTGCCTCAGCCTCCCTAGTAGCTGGGACTACAGGCGCCTGCCACAACGCCCAGCTATTTTTTTTCTGTTTTTGGAGTTCGGCTGAGTCCAGGTTTGAACCCGCCACCTTCGGTATATGGGGCTGGTGCCCTACTTGATGAGCCACAGCAGCCACCCAGCATTTATTTATCTTTTTAATGGCTGTAGTATTTTTGTGCCTGGGTTTAAGCTCTTTGAGCGTATTTAAAGTAGTTGATTTAAAGTCTGTGTTTAGTAAGTCCAGTGTCTGGGCTTCTTAACATGCAGTTTCTAGTCATTGTTTTTCCTGTGTATGGGTGACATTCTCCTGTTTCTTTGCATGCCTTGTGAATTTTTTGTTGAAAACTATACATTTTAGATATGCAGTAACTCTAGAAATCAGATTCTTCCTCCTTTCCAGAGTTGTTGATTGTTGTCTTTTGTTTGTTTAGTACATTTTCTGAACTGATTTGTAAAGTCTGTAGTCTTTGTTGTGTGTGGTCACTGAAGTTGCTGTTCCTCTTTTTTTTTTTTTTTTTTGTAGAGACAGTCTCACTTTATCACCCTCGGTAGAGTGCCGTGGTGTTCCACAGCTCACAGCAACCTCCAACTCCTGGAGGAAGCAGGAGGCAATTAGTTAATTCTCTTGCTCAGCCTCCCGAGTAGTAGGGACCACAGGCGCCTGCCTCAATGCCCAGCTATTTTTTGTTAGTTTGGCTGGGGCCAGGTTTGAACCCACCACCCTCGGTATATGGGGCCGGCGCCCTACCCACTGAGTCATGGGTGCCGCCCTGAAGTTGCTGTCTGTAAGTTTAGTGGTTAGCTAGTGACAGAGATTTCCTTAAATACTTAGAACCAAAAGAAAAAAAATCTCCAATCTTTGTACAAGGGCTCTTTGTATGTTTATTGAAGCACACCGTCAGCACTCAAACCAGGAAGTTTTCACCTCTGCCTATTAAAGTTTTCAGTAGACGCTTCAGATTTTTCTGGTTCAGTGGTTCTCAGGGGTTGCCACCCCTTTGTGGGTCAACCCCCCTTTCACAGGGGTTGCCTAAATACATCCTGCATATCAGATATTTACATTATGATTCATAACAGAAGCAGAATTACAGTTATGAAGTAGCAATGAAAATAATTTTATGGTTGGAGGTCACCACAACGTGAGGAACTGTATTAAAGGGTTGCGGCATTAGGAAGGTTGAGAACCACTGATCTGGTGAAACCTTATGTTTATTGTGTGGGCTAATTCAGGAGTATTACATTATTTTAAACAAAACCAGAGAGCTAGCTTTTTCTTTTCTTGTCCTGTCTCTTCTCTCTCTTCTCTCTTTTCTTTTCTTTCTTGACAGAGTCTCACTTTATTGCCCTTGATAGAGTGCTGTAGCGTCATAGCTCATAGCAACCCTGAGCTCTTGGGCTTAGGCGATTCTTTTGCCTTATCCTCTGGAGTAGCTGGGACTACAGGTGCCCGCCACAACGCCCAGCTATTTTTTTTTTTTTGCACTTTGGCCAGGGCCAGGTTTGAACCCGCCACCCTCAGTATATGGGACCGGTGCCCTACTCGCTGAGCCACAGGCACCACGCAAAACCAGAGAGTTTTCTACAATGGCTGCTTCCTGCTTGGCTTTAGGCCTCTCCACTTAACTTGGAGTCTTCCTTTTGTGTTACTTCTCAGAGAAAATCTGTCTTTGAAGCTTTCCCAGATGTATCTCCCTGTTCTTTTTACTTTATGCTTTTTGCGGTGGTGGTGGTGGCAGGTGGGAGAAGAAGGGGATTCTCTGATACTATCATTAAGCTTTAGTCTTAGGTGAATCTGAGGCTCAGGTTAAGTTCTTCGTGTGTGTTCTGGTCCTTTCTTCATATGTAATGCTGGGCCTAGCTTGTTTTCCTGCCTTTGCTCCAATGATAGAGCTATTGTTGCTTTCTTTTTTTAGTCCTCCTTCCAACTACAGTGGGTTTCTACTAGTGCTCTCAATGGTAGTTCTTATTACTCTCCCCATTGTAAAATAAAGCTTTATTATTTTTTACCCCCATAGGGGAAATAAGGAAGACAGGGTTGTGTAGGTAAGGTAGGGTTTTCAGTGGTGACTGTTGGTTCCCTTGTCTAGATGCACAGAGTTTCTACTAGTGTCCTTAGCTAATAGTTTTGTTGCCCTTCTCCCTGCAGATTAAGGGTGTTGGTCTGTAGGGAAAATAGAGAAGATGGTTTATGACTGTTCTTCCCCAGCACAGCCAGTGCCAATGCTTTCTCAGGGTTCTTCTCAACCTTCCCTGTAAACACTTGGTGGGTTTCCTAGAAGAAAAGCCTGCTAGAGGGTAAAAAAACCTCTATATTTCTGGCACCCCGTAGGGTATTTTTATAATAGCCCACCTTTTACTCTTAGCAGTTTATTAAGGACTTTTAACTGAATCTTCTTACTGGTACTCAGGGGCTGTGTCCCTGGTAAAACAAAATGTTGGGGTTCTGTTTTTCCCTCTAGGCTCCTATCTCTATCCAGACTTGGGGGTACATGATTGATCTGGGACCTCAGTTCTATGATGAATTCATCCATTTAATTTGCAGTTTGTTGTAAGGGTGAAAGGATACTATTCCTCTCTAGAAAGAGCTATAACTGGAGGTTTCTAAGTCCTAATTTTTATAGCATTTTCTTTATCTTTTTGGCTTAGGAAGCAGAAACTCAATATGAAGAGCAAATTGGTAAAATTATCGTGGAGACACAAGAACTTAAATGGCAAAAGGTAAGTATTTTTTTCCCCTTAGATTAGGATTTTTAGCATTTATTTTAAAATATATTCTTATCCTAATTACAAAGTTAAGTTTTAAATTTTCTAATTTGGGGGTAGTACGTTATTTTATTTATTTTTATATTTATTTATTTATTAAATCATAGCTGTGTACATTGATACAGTCATGGGGTACAATGTGCTGGTTTTATATACAATTTGAAATATTTTCATCAAACTGGTTAACATAGCCTTCATGGCATTTTCTTAGTTATTGTGTTCAGACGTTTATATTCTGCATTTAGTAAGTTTCACCTGTACCCTTCTAAGATGCACCGTAGGTGTGGTCCCACCAATTACCCTCCCTCCATCCATCCTCCCCCGTCCCCTCCCCTCCTTTGCCCCTTTCCCCATATTCTTGTGCATTATTTTAAAGAAGGTTTAAAGAAAATTCCATCCCAAAGTGTTGATAACATTTGGGCTATCAGGAAAAAAGAGAATAAAAATTTTTTTCAGGAATTTTGTTATTGTAGCACTGATGATAACTCTGAAAACTAATTCATCTGAGCAACAGACTGTACATTATTGGGGAATTGGAATATTTTGAAAGCAATGAAACCTCATAACTAGTGCCATATTTTCCAAGGGTTTTGTTATGTAATGTAAGAAAATATTTTAAAAAATCAGTTTTGGAGCGGTGCCTGTGGCTCAAGGAGTAGGGCACTGGCTCCACATACCAGAGGTGGCAGGTTCAAACCCGACCCCAGCCAAAAACTGCAAAAAAAGAAAATAATGAAATAAAATTTAAAAAATATCAGTTTTAATTTTCTTTGTAGCTCTATTTATAGTGAAACATTTATGGTAGTACTTTTAGTGCCTTTCCACCAAAGTAATCTTAACAGCTAAAAATTGAAAGCTTAATTATGATGGTCCCTGTTCCCATTATTTGGCAATATTGAAACAGGAACTTGGGGTAACAAATAAGAATCAGAATTCTAGACCAAACTTTCAGTGACTGAAAAGTTGAGGCCAGATAGACCTGCAAGGTTATGCAGAATTCAGTACTTAAAGCAGATTCTAAGATTTACGTGGAAATAACATACAAGAGCAATGGGAAACTTTTGCGAAAGAAGATGAAATAGCCAAGGCTGAATTATATGAGGAATGGGTTGGAGACAGACTTTTCTTTGGAGAGAAGGAACAGGTAAAGATTAATACTAAGTACAAACTAAAGCTCAAAGCAGACTTCAGAATGTGAAGTCATATCTTGTTTTTGTTTCTTTTTCTTTCTTTCTTTTTTTTTTTTTTTGTAGAGACAGAGTGTCACTTTATTGCCCTTGGTAGAGTGCTGTGGAGTCACACAGCTCACAGCAACCTCCAACTCCTGGGCTTAGGCGATTCTCTTGCCTCAGCTCTTTTTTTTTGTTTTTTTTTTTTTTTGAGACAGAGTCTCACTCTGTTGCCCTTGGTTAGAGTGCCACGGTGTCATAGCTCACAGAAATCTCAAACTCCTGGGTTCAGGCAATTCTCCTGCTTCAGCCTCCCAGGTAGCTGGGACTACAGGTGCCTGTCATGATGCCCAGCTAATTTTTCTACTTTTAGTAGAGACAGGGTCTTGCTCTTGGTTCAGGTTGGTCTAAATTCCTGAGCTCAACCAATCCCCAAAGCCCCGGCCCTGGCTTGGCCGGCCTCCCAGGGTGCTAGGATTATAGGCTTAGACCCCTGCACCCAGCCCTATATCTTGTTTTTGGATAGAGTCAGTGGAAGAATTATCAGAATCACTAAGTTAATTAGTAAGTTTAATAAATCCAATTATAATACCAAGAGCATGTTTAGGGAGTCTAAGTCAAGTCTAAGATTTATGTGAAAAAAAAAAACATACAAGAACAATAGAGGGAAATTTTTGCAAAAGAGGAGGACGAAATAGCCATTCTTGATTCTTTTTTTTTTTGTAGAGACAGAGTCTCACTTTATCGCTCTCAGTAGAGTGCCATGGCATCACACAGCTCACAGCAACCTCTAACTCCTGGGCTTAGGTGTTTCTCTTGCCTCAGTCTCCTGAGTAGCTGGGACTACAGGTGCCTGCCACAACGCCCGGCTATTTTTCTGTTTTACAGGTCAGCCGAGGCCAGGTTTGAACCTGCCACATTCGGTATATGGGGCCCGTGCCCTACTCGATGAGCCACAGGTGCTGCCCCATACTTGATTCATAAACATATTATAAAGCTATAATAATTAAAATAGCTCAGTAGTGTACATAAATATTCAGTGGAACATAATAGAATCCAGAAATCCAAAGACAAAAGAGAATTTAGCGAATGATAGTGGTTGCTTTCAAATTACTGAAGAAGAATAGAAATTCAAGAAATTGTATTAGATCTGTAAAGCCAGATTGTTAACCTACTTTACAAACTTACGGGAAAACAGGAACTTTGCTGGTCATAGTAGGTACGCTTGTAATCCTAGCACTTTGGGAGGCTGAGGTGGGAGGATTGCTGGAGCTCAGGAGTTCCAGCCTGAGCAAGAGCAAGGCCTCATGTCAACAAAAATAGACAAATTAGACGGGCGTTGTGGGGGGCGCTTATAGTCCTAGCTACTTGGGGGAGGCTGAGGCAAGAGGATAGCTTGAGCCCAAGAGTTTGAGGTTGCTGTGAACTATGACGGCATGGCACTCTAGTCTGTCTCAAGGAAAAAAGAAAAGGAAAGGAAAGAAAAACAGGAACTTACCAGTGTTATTAGCAGCATAAATTAGAAGTGTCTTCTTGGATTCCCCAAAATATCAGCAAAGAACTTTTTTTTTTTTGTAGAGAGAGAGTCTCACATTATTGCCCTCAGTAGAGTGCTGTGGTGCACAGCTCACAGCAACCTCCAACTCCTGGGCTTAGGCGATTCTCTTGCCTCAGCCTCTTGAGTAGCTGGGACTACAGGTGCCTACCACAATGCCCGGCTATTTTTTGTTGCAGTTTGGCCGGGGCCGGGTTTGAACCCGCCACCCTCGGCATATGGGGCCAGCATCGCAACCATTGAGCCATAAGCACTGCCCAACAAAGAACTTTTAATAAAGCAGCTATGTTTAGTAGCACTCATTTCAATAAGTGAAAAGACTATAGAATCTTAGTAGTATTTCAAAAGAGGCAAATCAGAATTGGAATATGTAGAGAGCTAGCAGGGGTGTCTGACCTGAGATCAGCGAGTTGTATACTGATGTGAAGACTTTTTTTAATCTGTGGTATTGGATATTACAAAAAGTATGCATGGATCCTTTTTTTTGGCTAATTAGCTTTCTTTAGTCTCTAAAAATAACCAGGCGTGGTGGAGGGCGCTTGTAGTCCCAGCTACTTGGGAGGCAAGAAAATCGCTTGAGCCCAAGAATTTGAGATTGCCATGTGTGATCCATGACAAATTTTTTTTTTCCAGTGTGGCAGAGGAAAAAAAAGGTTGGACGCTCTTGGTAAGCTCAAGTCGCTTTAGGCTGATCTTTTTTTTTTTTTTCTTTTTTTTTTTTTTGAGACAGAGCCTCAAGTTGTCACCTTGGATAGAGTGCTGTGGCATCCCAGCTCACAGGAACCCCCAATTCCTGGGCTCAAGCGAGGCTCCTGCCTCCACCTCCCAAGTAGCTGGGACTACAGGTGCCCGCCACAACGCCCGGCCATTTTTTGGTTGCAGCTGTCATTGTTATTTGGCGGGCCCGGGGGCTGGATTTGAACCCGCCAGCTCAGGTATACGTGGCTGGCGCCTTAGCCCGTTGAGCCACAGGCGCCGAGCTTAGGCTGATTTTTTAAAGCAGAGGACATTAATTGCGATTGGGCAAATTTTGTAACATGCTATTTTAGGATTGGTGAGTGTGGCAACACAAACCTCTTGAAGCTAGTTTTGAGAGTAAATTATTGTTTGACAAACCAGGTGTTTACCCAAATAAACTATTGTTTCAGATAAATTACTTTTGCAGTGATTACCTGAACCAGTGATGTAATTTATTGATTTTTATGGTCTTATATTTAATGGACAAAGGTTTCCTAGAACAAAAACTATGTTGACAGAGGTATTCTCAGTTGTTAGTACAATAGTTCTGTTGTACTGATGCAGGTGGTTTCAGTTCTCAGTCCCCCTTTGCTTCCTCAACGTGAGCTAGAGAATAATAGAACATATTATTTAGAATATGCTCAATCAAGATTTATGCTGCTTGATGATGAGTCTGTATCTCATATAGATGAGTCTCTGTATATACATCTCTCTATATATCAGTTTTATCTAGTCTTTTCTTGGGTGACCATTTTTTGGATCATCTGATAGGACAGTGGCTGTGCAACAGTATTGTAGTTTATTTATTTATTTATTTTGAGACAGAGCCTCAAGCTGTCACCCTGGATAGAGTTCTGTGACATCATAGCTCACAGCAACCTCCAACTCCTGGGCTTTAGTGATTCTCTTGCCTCAGCCTCCCAAGTAGCTGAGACTACAGGTGCCCGCCACAATGCCCAGCTATTTTTTGGTTGCAGTTGTCATTGTTGTTTGGTAGGCCTGTGCTGGATTTGAACCCGCCAGCCCTGGTGTATGTGGCTGGTGCCTTAGCCACCTGAGCTATAGGTGCCAAGCCTGTGCAACAGTATTTAAGACTTTAGAAGTTGTAAATTTGAACACACTAACATGGAAAATTACTAAGGAAGAGATTAATGCGGTGGCTCATCATGCTTGTAATTCTAGCACTATGGGGGGCCGAGGCAGGTGGATTGCCTGAGCTCACAGGTTTGAGACCAGCCTGAGCCAGAGTGAGACCACGTCTCTTAAAAATAACCAGGCATTGTGGAGGGTGCCTGTAGACCCAGCTACTTGGGAGACAAGAGAATAATCGCTTTAGCCCAAGAATTTGAGGTTGCCGTGAGCTATGACGCCATGCTACTCTACCAAGGACAACAAAGTGAAACTCTATTTTCAGAAAAAAAAAAAGAAAAAATTATCATCAGAATTTGTAAGCTGGGTGAGGTAGCTCATGCATGTAATCCTAGCACTCTGGGAGGCCAAGGTGGGTGGGTTGATTGAGGTCAGGAATTCGAGACCAGCCTGACAAGAGCAAGACCCTGTCTCTACTAAAAATAGAGAAATTAGCCAAGTGTTGTGGTGGGTGCCCTTAGTCCTAGCTACTCAGGAGTGAATCTGAGGCAGGAGGATTATAGGGGCAGTGAAGTTTTTTGATAACTGACAAGGCTTTGCAAAGTTCTGTAATGAGAATTCCAGTAAAATAAGCACCTCTGTCACTGGAGATCCTCAGATTGTAAACACAAAATCAAAAATTTTTTCCCTACTTGCAGAATTGTAGCTCTCTGGCAAGAAAAGTTCAGTTTGTCCTGAGAAGGTGTAAACAATGAAGGGAGAACATTCAGAATCCACCATAGGGGTTAATTTTAGGAACACTGTTTGGAAGTGTTACAGGGACCCCAAGGCTTGTATTTAGAAAGAAAATGTTTTACCAGAAAGATGGCACCGGTGACAGAGAAAGGCACACCAGAGAAATCCTTAGAAAGCTTAGTAAAATTCCCCATCAATGCTAATTGAGTATAATATTCAATTTGTTCCTGCTCTGATGGGTAATTTTATGTGATTTTTTTGCAAAGTTCCGTTGAGGTCCTCTGGTGCCACCAAGTGTCTGTCCTGAAAGTGTCTTGAAATATATTTTCTTTTTGTAATTTATAATCATGATTTCTTTTTACATTCTGGAGCTAAGTTGTGAGCATTACAAAACAGCCTTTTAAAATTTCTCCAAAGATTGTGTTTTTGGATATGATGAGGACCAACATCCCCATGTCTCATAAGTGTCATAAAGATTAGGACATTTCCTTTAGCCTTTATGTTAACCCTTTTGGTATGGCTTTATGACAGCCACATCCTTAGGAAGCATTAGAACACTTGAAATTGTTAACCACTGAAATTGGTATTCCTGCTGAGATTAGAAATCTTCACTCCTTCTACAATATTCCCAAACCCTGGATAACTTCACAGGCATAGCTACTATTACTATTAATTCTCTTATCTCTTGACAATTGGCAGGTTTTGCTGAGTAGGATAAGTTCTGTCATCTGGGTTGATTAAACCCCCAGTAAGGGAATCATAATTTGGGGTCAGTTGAGACTGTTGTAGTATATTCTGCCTGATATTTTTCCCATTTCAATCACAAAAAATACCCTATCAACAAACAAGATTAAACCTAGATTTAATTTGGAGAGAGTTTCTAATACAACTTTTTGAGGCTCTGTGCCTGTGTCTCAACGAGCTAAGGCGCCAGCCATGTACACCTGAGCTGGCGGGTTCGGATCCAGCCCGGGCCCGCCAAACAACAATGACGGCTGCAACCAAAAAATGGCCGGGCGTTGTGGCAGGCGCCTGTAGTCCCAGCTACTTGGGAGGCGGAGGCAGGAGACTCGCTTGAGCCCAGTAATTGGAGGTTGCTGTGAGCTGTGATACTACTGCACTCTATCCAGGGTGACAGCTTGAGGCTCTGTCTCAAAAAAAAAAAAAAGAAGAGATGTAGGTAAAGAGTTTATATAGGAGGAGAGAACTGCGTGTGCAAGGGTCTGAAGATGGACGGAAAGAGCAAGTAAAATAAGCGTGTGCAGCAAATGAGAGGGTAGTACTGGGATTTGAACCCCAAACGGGGTGCCTCCAAAACCTGTTTTGGAAATCACAATACTACATTACAAGATTTTGTTAGCTTTGTGATGAATCAACACAAAAAGGAAATAATTACCTCAAAAATTTTTAACATAGTTCCTGTCTTAGGATATGTTTAGTAAGTCTATACTTGAAATACCAGACCTGAAGTAATGCAGTGAGCCTTTATAGCTTGGTATAAAATGTTTGGGAAGCCCTTTGCCATTTTTTTCCTTAACTCTTTTATTTGTATTTCACGAGGAAATCAGAATTGCTGTGACAGATCCTAAGGTGACCCCAGTGATCTCTGCATGCTGGTGTCCTTTTCTTTAGGTGCAGAAAGGACCTGTGATTCATTTCCAACCAACAGAGTGGAGCAAAGGTGATGGGGTGTCACCACTCCTTACACCAGTGGTTCCCCATGTTGTGCTGACCCCCACCCATAAAATTATTTTCGTTGCTACTTCATAACTGTAATTTTGCTACTGTTAATGAATTGTAATGTAAATATCCCATATGCAGGGTGGTCTTAGGCGACTCCTGTGAAAGGGTCATGCGACCCCCAAAGGGGTCGTGACCCACAGGTTGGGAACCGCTGCCTTACATTGTTATATAAGACTCCTTCTTGGCTCGGAGCCTGTGGCTCAGCAGGCTAAGGCACCAGCCACGTACACCTGAGCTGGTGGGTTTGAATCCAGCCCGGGCCTGCCAAACAATGACGGCTGCAACCAAAAAAAAAAAAAAAAAATGGCCGGACATTGTGGCGGGCGCCTGTAGTCCCAGCTACTTGGGAGGCAGAGGCAAGAGATTCACTTGAGCCCAGGAATTGGAGGTTGCTGTGAGCTGTAATGCCACAGCACTCTATCCAGGGTGATAGCTTGAGGCTCTGTCTCAAAAAAAAAAAAAAATACTCTTAGTAGACAGGAGCTGACACTGTCTTGCCAACCTTCAGGACACACAGCCATGAGAAGTGCTCTGGAGAGAGACACGTACCAGGGAACTATGGCAGCCTCGAGGACCTACGGGTGGCTGCCAGCTGTCATCCAGCAAAGAGCTGGTGACCCTAGTACTACAACTACAAGGAGATGAATTCTGCCGACAACCTGAAGGAGCACAGTCTTTCCCAGTCAAATCTCCAGAGGGAAATACACCCTGGCCAAGACCTTAACTTCAGCTTTGTGAGACCCTCAGCAGGAGACCCCTGAGCCATGGATACTGGAGATAATAAACATGTTTCTTGGGCGGCGCCTGTGGCTCAGTCAGTAAGGCGCTGGCCCCATATACCAAGAATGTTGGGTTCAAGCCCAGCCCTGGCCGAACTGCAACAAAAAAATAGCTGGGCATTGTGACTGGTGCCTGCGGTCCCAGCTACTCGGGAGGCTGAGGCAAGAGAATCGCCTAAGCCCAGGAGTCGGAGGTTGCTGTGAGCTGTGTGATGCCAGGGCACTCTACTGAGGGTGACAAAATGAAACTCTTGTCTCTACAAAAAAAAAAAAAAAAAAAAAAGCTGGGCGTTGTGGTGGGCTCCTGTAGTCCCAGCTACTTGGGAGGCTGAGGCAAGAGAATTGCTTAAGCCCAAGAGTTTGAGGTTGCTGTGAGCTGTGATGCCATGCACTCTACTGAGGGCGACATAGACTCTGTCTCAAAAATAAAACGCAAAGCAAGCTAAGCATACACACCTATAATCTTAGCACACTGGTAGGCTGAGGCAGGCGGATGGATTGAGCTCAGGAATTGAAGACCACCCTG
>CAUYRH010085567.1:0-24131 GCA_963574655.1 Perodicticus potto
TGTAGTCCCAGCTACTTGGGAGGCTGAGGCAAGAGAATCGCCTAAGCCCAGGAGTTGGAGGTTGCTGTGAGCTGTGTGACACCACGGCACTCTACCGAGGGTGATAAAGTGAGACTCTGTCTCTACAAAAAAAAAAAAAAAAGACTTAGGTTGGGGACTGACAGGGAATGTGTTTCCATAGAGATCCATAATTGCCATAATTGGGCCCCTGCTCTCCAGGTCTCAAAAACTGTTTGCCGTAAAGGGCCAGACATGAAATATTTTTGGCTTTGCAGGCCATATACATACTTTGTCACATATTCTTTTTCTTCTTTTACTTTTTTTTTTTTTTTTTTACAATTCTTTAAAAATATAAAAGTTATTCTTAGCTCAAGGGCTGTACAAAAACAGTTGGCCAGATTCGGTCTGCAAGCTGTAGTTTGCCAAGCCCTGTGCTATACAAAGCACTTTGGGTGTATTAAAGAATCCACACCAACCAAAATCACTACACAAGCACCAGAAGAGAGATTTGGAACATTAAAAAATGTTTGGAGAGTGACTAATGCTTCCTGGTGGAAGTCTTCTCAGAGGAGGTGGCATTTGAGTTGGGTTTTGGAGGACGAGAAAGAATTCACGAGAAGAGCAGCTTATAGGGGACAGATGTTCCTCTTAAGAATCAGTCTGTGTTACTTGGTAATTATTATATATGACATGGGCTAATGCTTTGCAGTCCTTAATATCTTTATCTTCAGGATGAGTATTATAATATCTGTCATTCTAACTTGGGAAGAAGTGAAATGAAGGTTAAAACTCACACACACACACACACACACTCTCCAAAACCCTACTTGAAAGAGTTTAAAGTGTCTTAAAAATTTGTTTTTTACCTCAGATTCTTGGCCTTGCATGAGCCAGGATGACTCATGCTACTTGTGTGTGCACAGAAATTTCTGAGATTACTGGGCTTAAGCTGGGGTGCTTAGAGCCGAGCACTCAGCTCTCAAGAGGGGACAGAGCGAGTCAGAAACAGACTTTGATGTCTGCTTGTTAACCTTTTGCATATTAATATAAACCTAAATTTGTTCAGCTCCTTGCTTCTTAAAAGTATAAGTCAGATGACTATTTGGTGTTTTTTAGAGGCAGTGTCAGGGTCTGTTACCCTCTCCCCCAACTGTCATTTCACAATGCCTGACATTTCAACACCATGGATTCAAGTCTTATTTTTTAGAGTGAAAATAATTTTATTTTTTGAGACAGAGTCTCTCTGTCATAGTGGGTAGTGTGCCATAGCATCATAGGTCACAGCAACATCAAACTCTTGAGCACAAGCAATTCTCCTGCCTCAGCCTCTCAAGCAGCTGGACTATAGGTGTCCACCATAACACTGGGTTGTTTTTAGGGACTAAGTCTCGCTCTGGCCCAGGCTGGTCTTGAACTCCTGAGCTCAAGCAATCCACCCGTCTCAGCCTCCCAGAGTGCTAGGACTACAGGCGTGAGCCACCGTGCCCAGCCCCAGAGTGAAAATAGCTTTTTGTAGAGAGGGGTGGGGAGTGGGACACCATGAACTAGTTCCTGGACAAAGAAATCATGTAGTGCATCAGTTCCTAGAAATAATGGTGGTGGAGACACTGGACTCTGAGCAGACTACCTGTGTCCCAATTGTTTGTGCAAATTAACCTTTATTCATGACAGGAGGATAATGACACTACCTAGTAGTCACCATTAGGATGTAATGCACAGCTGTATGTCAGGAACTTAGGGCAGTGCCTGCCAGGCTAAGCTGTCATTAAGCTGTCATTATTATTTCTACTCAAGGCTAAGTGGGAATGGAAGGATGGTTCTGTAGCTGGGGCCAGGAATGGAAAAAGTTGGAAGAAGACTAACTATAAACATCTGTGCTGTAGTTTTGCCTTGTTTTGTTCACAGGCTGTACCTAATAGTAGCATCTCTGGGCATCTGGGAGCCAGTATTCCAGTCTCCCTGCACCCCACTCCGGTCTAACATCAATGAAGGCTTCACCATCATGAGACATGAAGAAATTGCTCTTTGCTTTCCTCCCAACAGCATCTGGTGTTTGCGTAGGTGACTTCTTTTCCTCTCTAGATAGTAAGCTACTTTAGGACAGGGACTCAGTTGTATTCACCTTTTATTTTTACTGCTAGCACAGAGCCACTGGGTACATAGCTGATGCTAAATTAAATGTTCTTTGAAAGAACAAATGAATCTTTATATTTAATTCCTGGGGAAATTAGTCACCTATATGTGTAGGCAGGTGTATTTACATATTTATGTTCCCAGCTAAATTATTTGGTTCGGCAAGATTAGATGCCACATACTATGAGGAGACTTGAGTGAATTCCAGAAATACTTAGCCTGTTACTGGTCAATTGAATTCATTATTTTTTTAATTCTAGAGAAAACAAAAACCCCAAGTGAAGTCAAACACCTCAAAAATCTCAGGAAGTGGAAACGTTATCTACCTGTGCGAAAGATGAACCAATTGAAGATAGAGATTTAGGAAATCAAATGTCTCATTTTTTTTGACAGCAAGCAAATATGATATTAAAAACAAAAGAAGAGGCTCGGTGCCTATAGTTCAAGAGCTCAAGCGGCTAAGACGCCAGCCACATACAACAGAGCTGGAGGGTTCGAATCCAGCCTGGGCCTGCCAAACAACAACGGCAACTACAACCAAAAAACTAGCCAGGCATTGTGATGGGCACCTGTAGTCCTAGCTACTTGGGAGGCTGAGGCAAGAGAATTGCTTAAGTCCAAGTGTTGGAGGTTGCTGTGAGTTGTGACACCACGGCGCTCTACCCAGGGCAAAAGCTTGAGGCTCTGTCTCAAAAAAAAAAAAAAAATTCTCGGGCGGCACCTGTGGCTCAGTGGGTAGGGCGCCGGGCCCATGTACCGAGGGTGGCGGTTTCAAACCTGGTCCCGACCAAACTGAAAAAAAAAAAAAAAAAACCCAAAGAAAGACACTCAGAGAAAGAGGCAGCCAATTTTAACTTTGAGAATTCAGTTTAAAAACATCAGATTCACTGGTGTTTTTCCTGAAGTGACCTGTCAATTTGTGCAGAAAGGTTAATTTGGAAGAATCAGCCTTAAATTGGTTTCCAGAGGGTACCTTAATTGTATTACTTTTCAGCAAAATGTTTCTGTCAATCAGAAAATGTTTTTAGAACTAACCTGCCTGCAAAGCTGAGGTCAAGGAGAACTGAAGTTTTAGGCCAGAAAGACAGTGGGGATCTGTATTGTGCACCAGGGTGGGGGTGGGGGTTGGGTATTTAGGGAATGCTTTCTACAGTAAGTTTATATTGGTAACTTTTCTTTTAGGAGATATCTGGTGTAGTTGAAAGAGTAAGAAATCAAAAATACTTGTCTTGATACTCTGAGAATTTCTTTATTTTGAAGGTATATGACCCAGGGCAAGACAAATCTTTCTATATCTTAGTTTCCTTGATCAGAAAATGTAAGAGCTGGACTGGGTGCCATTGAAGACCTTATTTAGCCCTAACCTTTTATGAGTATAAACGTGAAACCCCTGAATCCATTTCTGACTCTGGGGGCCTTTGATGTTGCTGGGAATGTTTACAAAGTCAGAGCCATTTGGTGTTTGCAGGAGCAGAGCTGTTTGCAGTCCAAGGGGACGTATCTGAGGTACGTGAAGCATCCAGTCTTGGAACTGGGGGAATAGCTAGGGAGGCACAGGAAAGAAGCCTGAAGGTAGATTAAATATTTTCCCCTGACTCTTCCCCATTCTGAAGTGACCACGCTGATGTTTACGCTGAGCAATACAATATTCACATACCCAGAAGACAGTGAAGAGCAGGGATCTTTTCTGGGGGTGGGAGGAGAGTAGTAGAAGACTCTGGAAAGAATTCTGCCTAAGGAAAAGAGAGATACACAGATGCATTTCAGGCTGTTTGTGCCATAAGCCCCTATTCAGGAGCTGATCTGTCATAGACACCTGGACACAAGTCTGCATGGCACAGAGAAGGTTCTGCCTTCACAGAGCTCATAGCCTGCAGAGGAAAACAGAGCATAAATGTGCAATCGTACTGCATACCACGCCAGGGGAAGTGCAGGGTACATGGGAGCACGTAAGAGGGACGTCTAACTCAGCTTTAGGGAGCCTGGAAAGTTCTCTAGAGGAACTTGTTCAAACAGGAACAGGAAAGTGTATGGGTGGAAAAAGAGGAAGGAAGTGTTTAAGGCAGGGCAGCCAGCACACATGGAGGCCTGGAGGTGAACACCCGCAGGGTGTGTTCAAGGATCTGAAAGCGGTTTTTTGTGGCTGGAGGGTGGGCGAGGACAGCAGAGAAGGAAGGGTGGAGAGACCACTGAAATCAAGTTCTTGGGGCCTCTTTAAGCCTTGTGACAGAATGTGGACTTAAATTTAAATGTGATGAGACCCTCTGAATTACTTTAAGCAGAGAAGTGGCCTGGTAGGATGTGTGTTTTAGAAAGATCCTCCTGGATGTAGAGTGGAGAGAAGTTTGGCAAGGCCGGAGATGGGGGAAGGTAGGAGAAAGGAGAAGACTTTTGGAATCTAGGCAAAAGAGGTGGTTTGGATTATGATGGGGAAGTAGGATTGGAAAGATGTGATAGATCTCAGAGAGGTCTAGGAGGCAGACCAAGTGGGACTCAACATATCGTAGGATGTGGAAAGTAGAACAAGGAAAAGAGTTTAAGACAGTGCCCAAGGACTCTGGTTTGGTCATCTGGGTGACGACGTTCCTTTCTTCTGGTTTGTGGATGACGTTCAGGTTGATGTGGCTGCCTGCCTTACCCTGACTGTTGGGACCCCAGTCATAGACCTCTCACTTATCCTTCCTTCTTCACTTTTGTGGGAAGATCGTGGCTCTGAAGTGCTGTAAGGCTGGTAACGAGAGGTCATCTATTTTCCTGTGTAGGACGTGGTAAATAAAGGCCACTGCCACAAACATTGTTTTATGAGGATAAAAAACTTTCTAAAGGTGATGCATCCCCATAGGACTGGACTATTGAAGCAGCTGCCTACTTGATTTTCTCAAATTTTTCCAAACAATCAGCCACTTTGCTGCCAGAGGCCTCTCCTCGAGACACTCCATTTCATATTACTCCAGTGGTTCATATTTCTATGCTTATAGCCAAATATCTTGAAAATACCTTGGAGGTGGTGATGGGTCTCTCACCAGCAGTGGTTTATGAATTATTAGAAGGCCCTTCCATGGGTACCTGTTCTCTAACTCATTGTTGATTCCAGGAAAAATGCTCTTGGAAAAGACTCTCACATCAAGTGTGACTTTGAGTCAGCATGTAACTTTTGCAGGAAGGTGCTTTCATTATATCTATATTTTATTTTATAGTGGAAATCTTTGTTTCTAGCTTAAGCAATCTCTGTCTTTTAGCAGGTTAGGGAACGATTTTTTGTAAATCAAGGTCTTTCCTTTTAAAATTATAATTATTGCCCATTCAATATTGGAAAAGTGAAGAAGAGTTAAGTAAAAAGAAGAAGAAAAAAATCACCCGTAATTCTACCTCTTAGAAGTAATAGCTACTAACACTAGATGTGCTCCCCAGAGTCTGGCTTCTAAGTATTTGTCTTTTTCACAGGATTTTCTGAACCTCACTGTGCAGCTGCCTCCTGAGCTGGAACTAAGCTTCATGTGGGCTGGGACCACATTCATCTTATTCAGCCTCTGAAACACAGCACCTAGCACAGATCCTGGCACATCAGAATTGTCAATATAATATTTGTAGCATTAATGAATTTGTGTGTCTATTCATGTTTCCAGGTTGGTGTTTAGTTCAGGGTTTCTTCCAGTTTCCAGTTTCCAGACCTTTGAATCAACAGGGAAGGGAAAGTATGAGCGTTGCAGTCAGAGGTGGTATGAGAATTTGTATCAGCGTAGCTCTACCTAATTGAGAGTCTAGTATATTGTAAGTTCTCAGATAACACACGTTGGAGATAGCTAGTGTATAGATTCTTTCGGAGTTGTGTGTACAGCTGAGAAAGTTAATAATCATCTGTTTTTCTGGGAATTAGTCCTCTATTTTCTCCATGACTCATAAAGGTTTCCAGGCTGCAATTTTTGTCCTATGTGACCCTTTCTAGTTCTGGGTTAATCAGATATAAGGTGGAAACTTAAGTTGATACAAAGTGGTCCATGACCACTTTGAATGGCTCAACTTTTGACTTTTTAACATTATGATGGTACGATGCATAGCAATTTTGACATAATGCTCAATATTCAAAAAATTGCATGAGCTGTCCAACACTTTGTTATAAAATAGGCTTGTGTTAGATGATTTTTCCCAACTGTGAGCTAGCATAAGTGTCTTGAGAACATTTCAGGTAGGCTAGATGTTCAGTAGGTCAGATGTATTAAATGTATTTTGACTTAATGATATTCAGTAGGCTAGATATATTAAATGCACTGAGACTTAATATTTTCAACTTACTAAGACGGGTTTACCAGTATGTAACCTCTTTGCAAGTTAAGGAGTATCTGTACAGGATAATTAGGCTTTCTTTCCTAGGAGTTTAGAATTGACAGTGTTTATGTGGCTAGAAATTTAAAATGTAAACTTTGGAGGTGCAGAGTGGATATTGATCTTTACCACAGGGATTTGGAAGCAAAGAAACCCAGTTAACAGGGAGCATCATAAAGGCTGTGCCAAGATGAACATACATGAGAGATGGAGAGTCACGGTGCCCCCTTCCCTTCCTGCAGCCATTTCCTTCTTTAGACCCACTGATTTTTGTATGTTGGGTCCATGAGATTCTCTTGTATCTCTCAGAAAATTCCGCTTCCTACCTTCTATTCCTGGCTGACTTGAGTTGATTTCTGCTACTTGCAACCGAAGAGTCGAAGTAAAACACACGGCACCCTGGCTTCCTGGCAGAGCATAAATCCTAACATAGCTTTCTTTGCTGAGCAACCCGTGAGTACAGCTCCCTTTTTGTGCTCCACTTGAGTATGTGACATTTTATATAGATGCTTTTCATAGTGACGTCCAATTAGCTCTGCGGTGGCTCTGGATAGCTGTACTTTGGCTATTACTCACAGGGCAGCTTTATTCCTTGGTAGGTATCAGGAAAAAAGCTTAGAGATAATTGAATTGAGTTCCCTTCTGAACCAAAGCTGCTTCGGCTTGATATTATGCCAAGCATAGCAGCTCCGCTGTGATGGATTCAGTCCTTCTCAGACACGTATGATTAGAATCAGGAACTCTACCAGGGTTTCAACATTTTATAACCTGCTGAGGGCAATGTTTTTCCACAAATAATGCTCATAAATAGCTTACATTTTCTGTAAATCTAACTCCGAACCCAAGATGCTTTGGGAAGAATTACAGAGCATTTTGGAACTTTTATCACATGCTGCTCTCTGAATTTGGTGACTGAGTGAATGCATTATATACCAAATTCTTGCTTGTTTAAAGCAATAAAGAACTATGATTTCAAATTAAAGTCATTTTAAGGTTTTGCATCTGTTATATTAAGAAAGAAAAAAAAAAACAACTAAAAAACAATCTAGCCATATTTGAAATGAGTCTGTGTAGCAAAAGAAAGTCAGGAGTTGAAACAACTGTCTGATCAAATGATGATGAAGAAAACTTGGACGAGAACTTACCACTCAGTGCTGAACAGACCTGGCTTTGGAGTTAAAAACACAAGAGTGGGAGCCCAGCCCTGATCTTGTCCAGCCAGGTGACCTTGAGCACATTTTGTCTACTTTTTACACTCCAGACCTCTTTTCTATAAAATAGGACCAACAGAGTAACTACCTCCGAAGGTTTTGTGGCAGTTCAAGGACATGGCACACATAAAACCCTTGGTGTGGTGAGGGGCATGGCGAAAATTCACTGAAAATCAAGTGCTTATTTGTGTTTAGTGCCCAGATAAAGTAGGTTGAGGGATGAGGCTCACATGACAGGATGGCTTATTGTTAATTTATCCTCTGGGACAGAGTAGGGTAAAGTTTAGTCCTGAGAGCCAAATCTGGCAGCTGTTTTTCCCTGGTTCACAATTTGAGAATGGTTTTATGTTTATATATATGTGTATATTTATATATTTAGTCATATATACATAAATCGTGATTACATTTATGCCTTTGTGGGATTCAATGTGTTGATTATTTGTACAAATTGGAGTGCTTACATCCTGCTAATTAACATAGCCTTCACCTCATTTACGTAATCACAGTGTTAAGACATTTGTATTCAATACTTGATAGAGGTGACTTGTACCCTTGCAATATGCTCCATAGGTGTGGTCCCACCATTAACCCTTCCTCTATCAAGCTATCCCCTCCCTTCCCCTCCCCCTTCCCTTCCTTCCTTCATCCTGGGCTATCGTTGTGATTCATCTCTCATATGAAAGTGTGAGTGATTCTAAATTGGTTTTATAGTAGTACTGAGTACATTGGTTTTCATGGTTTTAAAGATGACAATGTTGAATGAACTTTGCCCAAGCCTTGTTCTCCTGGAAAAAAAGTAACTATTAAAAAAATCTCTCCATCATTTTGTTTTCTGGGGCTAATTGCAGTTGACTATCATCCCTGGCATATTCCAGAATAAGACCTGTTTTCGTCTTTTCTCAAAATTCCTATAAAACTCAGAATGATTCTTTGTTTACCTTGTTCATCCTCAGTCCCCTGCCCCTTTTTTGAGACATTCCACATAAACTAAATTTGACCCTATTTCAAAAGCTTGAATAAAATCCTCACTGCAGTTGTCTGCTGCATTTTGTCTTGGACACATGATTAGTAAAAACCAAAAGCAAAACCAGAAAACAAATGTGCAATGTAGACAATATGTTGCTCTCAGTACCTAAAATGTTTACTATCTGACTTCATAGAAAAAGTTCACTGACCACTGTGTCTGGAATGAAAGGGTCCTAGCTTAACGTTCTCCATCACCTGTAGACCTGCCTATGTACACCTGTTGACTGTTATGTGATTCCTGTTCTAACTCACATGTACCATAAGATAAGAGTGGTCCAGTCATAGCATTAGAGTGGGGACAAGGAGATAAACAATCTGGAAATTACAGCGGATGAAGGATGGTCAAAGGTATTTGTGCTGGATGTTTACCCCATATTCGTTAGTTATTCACATTCTTGCATGTATTTATCTTATTTACTTATTTATTTTTGAGACAGGGTCTCACTCTGTAGCTCTTGGTAGAGAGCTGTGGCATCATAGCTCACAGCAACTTCAAACTCTTGGGCTTGAGCAATCCTCTTGCTCAGCCTCTCAAGTAACTGGGACTATGGGCAGGTGCCACTATCCCTGGCTAGTTTTTCTAATTTTAGTAGAGATGGGGTCTTGCTATTGCTCAGGCTGTTCTCAAACTCTTGAGATCAAGCAATCCACCCACCTCAGCCTCTCTGAGTGGATTACAGGTGTGAGCCACCTTGCCTGGCCTATCATCTTCATCATCACATTTAAATGATAAAGATAAATAATTGTGTGTTATTGGTGTTTATCATTCCAGTCTTGTCCCAGATTAGATAATTAAGTTTGTTGAATTTAAGTAACATGCCCCAAATCACAGAGCTAATAAATGGAATGTGATTTTTGAGTGAATCTGACTCTTGAGTTCACATTTTTTCCTAAAATTGTATTTTGTTCAAAAATTTGAAGCTTCTTTGCGTAGAATAATGAGTTGACTTGGGTGCCATACTAGGAAGATGGAACTAGGCAGATTCCAGCTCATTAAGCAGAAGAATTTTAATAACTAGGACACCCTAAGCAGAGACGAGGCCTATGAAGTTTCCCATCTGGTACTTTGTATATTTAAAGACATGATTCCAACATTTAAAAAAAAATCTGTAATTTTTACTATAAAAGATCTTCATGTATATAATAGATTTTACAGGATTTTGTTTAGTGGTTCTCAATAGCGATCAAGATGTAAGTACAGATAACCTTGGACAGGGCATATCAGATCACTTGAGGAACTGTATCATTGCAAATATTCTGATAGGTTTCAATACCTTTGAGAACCACTCTTACATTTGGGAATGTGTCCTTAGGTTTTTTTTTTTTTTTTTTGAGATGAAGTCTCACTATGTTGCTGTTGGTAGACTGCCGGGGTGTCACAGCTCACAGCAACCTCAAAGTCTTGGCCTTAAGCGATTCTCTTGCCTCAGCCTCCCAAGTAGCTGGGACTATAGGTGCCCACCACAACGCCTGGCTATTTTTTTTGTTGTACTTGTCATTGTTGTTTATCAGGCCTGGGCCGGGTTTGAACCCACCGGCCCTGGTGTAGGTGGCCGGTGCCCTAACCGCTGAGCAATGGGTGCCGAGCCTGTCCTTAGGTTTTAGAAATCAAAGAAATATTTGAGTACATCTGTTTAGATACATGTGCCACAAATTATAATTTAAAAATATAAAAGCTTTGAGAGCATTTTGCATTCTAATTTAGAGTATTAATAGCATCATTTTGTTCCATTTAAACATATTTTGTATTATTTTTTCAATTTTACATTTTTCCTTTCAAGTTTCTACATACCCTGCAGCTGTTTTTGAAGGGGAGATAATTCTTTTCTCTACCTGTTCATCAGTTGGAGGGAAATAATTAGATTAGAATCTAATTCCAACATTTCCCACTCTTGATACAGTTGGAGGGAAAAAATTAGATTTGAATCTAATTCCAACATTTCCCACTCTTGATACAGGTTTTCTTTAAGTATTTTAATTCATTAAAAGGTTGACCCCTTTTTTTTTCTACTTCTCTAGAAATAAAAATGATTTTAAAAAGTCTCAGGATAGGTCCTTATGTGGATGTGTTAATGTGATGCAAATGATTTGTGCTTTTGTCCTACCTTCCTGCCCACCTGGCTGGGACTGAGGAGTAAGCAATCTGCATCCACTCATCTTTGAAATGGTGACTAGAGGTTTATCTTTGCAGAAATAACACGCTGTAGGAATATGGGCTCTGGAGAACAGAATAATATCATTTGTTTTTAAATGGGAAAGTTTGTTTTTGAACTACAGGATTAATGTTTTATGATATTCTGAGAGCTTTGAATGTGTTTGAAGAAATTATTTAGGATTTAAAATTATTCTACTTCAACACGTTAGAGGGAGGGTCTTAATTTTATGTAGCTGGTGTTCTAGGCAGAGAAACTTTCATATTCAAAAGCTGTTTAAAAACATTGGTTTGTCTTCTGTGGATGTGATTTGACTGGATTTTCAAAAAAGTTTCAATTTAAGTAGAAATGATGAAAGGTTAACATTTAACATACCTGACGGTTATAGTTAGGAGCTACATTTGGCATCATTTTGAACTTTTCTTCTTAAAACAAAATTCTGGTTTAAATGTAGTCAAATCCATGAGGAAATATGAATTAAAAACACATACCTGTAGTTCCTGCTACACGGGAGGCCGAGGCAGCAGGAGCTCTTGACTCCAGGAGTTCTGGGCTGTAATGTGCCAAGTAGGTATCCACACTAAGTTCAGCATCAGTATGGTGACCTCCCAGGAGCAGGGACCACTAGATTGCCTATGGAGAGAGAATTGACCCAGGTGAGAAGTGGGGCAGGTCAAAACTCCCATGCCGATCAGTAGCGGGATCTTGTCATGAACAGCTGCGCGCACACACACACACACACCATACACCGGAAGCAAATGGATTAAGTACCTTTTAAAAAATATCAATGTAAGTAGCTTTCATTTCTTTAACAGAATATATATACATATATAGAGTATAATATGTCATCCATTCAACTATATTAATATATATTATCTCATTTCATTTTCTTAATAATTCTTTAAGATAGGTACTGTTATTCCCATAAAAAAGTTAAAACTCAAAGAGGTTAAATAAATTGCCTAAGGTCACAGAGGTTTTTCCCTACTAGAGAAGGATGGCATATGAAAACAGCGCTGACTTTAATGTTTAAGTTCTTTTAACTACTAGTTAACTGTCACCAGGGACAATTCACACGATTTCATCAATATCTGAAGTGGACGATGCTCTGGAGAAAGTAAATATAATAAGGTCCTTTTTGACTCTATTGTGACGAAGAGTAGGATTTGAACTGCTTTAGGACAATAAATACAACGTTGGCCTTCCCACAAAAAAGCAAAACACTTGATCTCTTTACAAATGGAGCCTGAGAGGAACATATGTGCCAGGTCAGTGACTTTGCACTAAGTCCACAGTCTGTGTTGCTCTGGTTCAGTTAGGATAATTTATCCATAATGCAGCTGCCACTGCAGGTGCTACCGTCGTGCACTGTCATCTGCTGTCATTCATCTTTTTCAACATGGTTTATAGTAAGGTCGAATGGTATTATCATGGGATCACTTCTGTGTTCTTTAAATGTTGAATCAATACTATAATCTAGAAGTACTCCATTACTTCTAGATTATAGTCTTGATTTTGATTTACTGTCTTGGTGGGGAATTTTATGTGCTTTTGCTTGGCTCTTCCTAGCATGGTGTCTCTTATTCCACAAGGCGGGAAACCAGTGTGAGGTTTCCACTAGCTGCTAAGTATATATATATTTTGAGACAGAGTCTCAAACTGTGGCCCTGGGTAGAGTGCTGTGGCATCACAGCTCACAGCATCCTCAAACTCTTGGGCTTAAGCGATTCTCTTGCCTCAGTCTCTCAAGTAGCTGGGACTGCAGGCGCCTGCCCCAATGCCTGGCTATTTTTCTTTCTTTTTTTTTTTTTTTTTGGTAGAGACAGTGTCTCACTTTATCGCCCTCGGTAGAGTGCTGTGGCCTCACACAGCTCAACAGCAACCCCAACTCCTGGGCTTAGGCGATTCTCTTGCCTCAGCCTCCCGAGTAGCTGGGACTACAGGCGCCGGCCATTGCCCGGCTATTTTTCTTTTGCAGTTCGGCCGAGGCCGAGGGGCAAAATTCGGGCGCCACCTTCGGTATATGGGGCCGGCGCCCTACTCAATGGCCACAGCTGCCGCCCCGCCTGGCTATTTTTTGGTTGTAGTTGTCATTGTTGTTTGGCAGGCCCCGGGCTGGATTGGAATCGGCCAGCTGCGGTGCATGTGGCTGGCACCCTAGCCACTGAGCTACAGGCACTGAGCCAGCTGCTAAGTATATTTAATGGCAATTATGTGCTGAGGACTGAGGTACTAAAAAAATAGCTACAGGGTGGGTCTGTGGATCTGTTGGACTCTCTGTGAGGTAGATTGGGTCAGAAGGTCATATATTACCCGGCTCCCAATTCTAATCAGCAGATTTTTATATTCCAAGTTTCCCCAGTGTTAATGTGACCTCAGATCTTGCTTCCAAAATCCTCAAAAGGTTTCATTTCCCTTTCCTTCTGTACAAGTTTACTCTGGTCCCAGGGCCCTTTGGGGATTTTCTTTTTTTTTTTTGGGGGGGGGGATTTTCATTGTATTTACTTGCAATGATTTCTAGGTTCATCAAGGAAGTTTAGCTTCTTCAATCAATATGTTCTCAATCTGCAAATATGGAAATGGATGAGGCATCTCAACTTTTTAAGTGACAGCTGATATCAACTTTTTTGCTGACAAGTTCTTTTCAATTTATTTTTAATTTTTTCAGTTTATAGGCAGCAGCCTAGAAAGCTGTCTATTTATCTTGCCCCTAGGAATTCCTTGACCTATTGACCATCATTACAGACCCTGAAGGTTGAGGTACTGGCTACTATTCTGGCCTTGCTGACCATAATGGTAATTATGTCTCTATTTTGCCTCTTACATTTAAGTGGTATCACCTGGCTTTGAGGTTCTAGAGTCCTATCACTCTCATTGATATGAAGAAATGTGGTTCCATGACACCATTTCTTACTGGGAACTTTACAGAAGACATTCGTCACTGACCTTCTTATTGGAAGTGAGGCTCTTCTCACTAGTACATTCTTTTCAGTACTTTAAAGATCTGCTGGGTTCTGTAGTTTCTGACACAATGTCTGTTTTCATTCTTACCTTTGCTGCTCTGTATACATTCTGTGTTTGTGCCCTGGCTGCTTTAAAAAGTTTTGTCACTGGCTTTTGGAAATTTGATTATAATATACCTTGGTGTGGTTTCCAGATGTATTTATTCAACTTGGATCTTACTGAGCTTATTGGACATGTGGATTTATAGTAGTCACAAAAATTAAAATTTTTATTTCTTTCAATATTATTTCTTTTTTTTGTGGGACAGAGTCTCAAGCTGTCACCCTGGGTAGAGCGCTGTGGCATCACAACTCACAGCAACCTCAAATTCTTGGGCTTAAGCAATTCTCTTGCCTCAGCCTCCCAAGTAGCTGGGACTACAGGTGCCCGGTACAAGACCTGGCTATTTTTTTTGTTGCATTTGTCATTGTTGCTTAGCAGACCCGGGTCAGGTTCTAACCTGCCACCTGAGGCATACACGAGCGCTACCCAATATTATTTCTTTTAACATTTTTAATGTTTCCCTCCAACTACCTCCTCTCCCTATTATGGTACTCCTATCACACAAGTTTCTTTGTTTTATAAGTCCCAAGTCACTCTTGATCTATTTATAAAATTTTTTTTCTCTCTGTGCTTCATTTTAGCTATCTTTTCTTCTACAGAACCTAAATCTCCTGTGGATATCATCCTGTTTATTTTTCAATTTAGATATTTTATTTTTCACTTTTAGAAGATTCAGTTGAATCTCTTTTATAGTTTCTTCATATCTCTCTTGACCATGTTCATGTTTTTCTTTACATTTCTGATCATGTTGATACAGTATTCTCCCATTCAGGGCTGGACAAGGGAACCCCCATTTCCTAGGCCTGGAAAATTTCATGTAAGCTGTAGAGCCTCTTCTGAAGGGAATGCCCTGCCATTTTGCCTTGAGCTAGAGGGACTGCATTCATTCATTTGTTAATACACTCAATACACTCGTTAAAATTGAAAATTGAAAATTAAAATTGAAAATCTCCCAGCTACTAAGTCCTGGCCAAATGTAATTCTCAAGACATTATACCCCTAGACAAAGGACCCACATGGAGAATTCCCACTTGGGTCTTTCCCTCTGCCAGAAGCACTGGCGCTTTTTATTCTTTCTGAATTCCTTTCTGTCTAATAAATCTATCTTACCACTGCTCTGTGGTCTGGGGGTTCATTCTTCCCTGAGACCAAGGACCTACTGCAAAAAGAAATTTTGCTAATAATATGGAACATGATTATAATAAATGATTATAAATGATTATAACATGATTATAAATCCCATCTACAAAATTCTTCCATTTATGAGTTTTTTCTATTTGTTGATTTTTATCTTGGTTCTGGGTCATATTTTCTTGCCTCTTTATATGCCTGGCATGATTGGGTACAGAATGCTGTGTACTTTATGTTGCTAGATGCTAGATTTTATTGTTTGTACTCTTTTTAAGAGTATTGGCTTTGTTCAGTCCCTTGGTTTCTTTAGGATTAATTTGAATCTTTAGTGGCTTGTTTTTAAGTTTTGTTAAGGTAGGTCTAGAGAAACTTCAGCTAAGGCTGAGGTGACTCTATTCTAGTGTTACCTAGTGAGGCTCCCAAATGCTCCCTGTATTTTGAGGTCTCTTCACTATGGTTGATAGATAGAGATGTCTCTCTACTTAGATATCTCTCTTCTGGAAAATTGCAGTCTGGTGTTTCTTTTCCCAGGCTATCAGGTGTCCTCACAAAAAGGTACTGATCAATACTCAGCCAAAGAGTCAATGGAACCACTTTGCAGAACTCCCGAGCTCTCTCCATGAGCTCTCACCTCTTCATATTTTGTCCCACACATTTTAGTTGACTTGGCTTTCCTATACTCTATTTTCTGTTTCTTCTACTCTAGGAGACTCCTGGGCATTGTCTGGGCACCCCTTCCTTGTGCTGTAACCTGGAAATTGCTTCCAAAAATCAGCCCTGGAAGTAGGGCTCATTTCATTTTTTTTCCCCCCTCAAGGATCACAGTCTTGTTCTGTTCTGCCAATGTCTGAAAACAAATATTTCAATCTTTATTGTTCTCTGGGTCATCCTGGACAACATAATAGTTTGGAGAGTTTTTCAGGCTCTCATAAATTTATCATAACACTTCTGCCTCCATAAGCCATGTGACCATTTCTTCAAAACACTGCAATGAAGTTTTGGCATTTCCATATCTTTTATTGTTATGTCCAGACCACCCCAGTGCATATTGTGGCTCGTTACAAGGGCTTCGTATGATATTCAGCCTTGAATCATAGATGAGTACGCCTATGTTGATATACTTGCTTCTATCCAAACTTATATTCTGCCTTCCTCGTTCAATATCCTTAAGATATAACCCCACATTATCACCCAAATCCTGCCATTACATATTAGTGTTAGAGGCTTATGCTGAAAGGAAAAGAGGGTGGATATTAAGGAGGACAATCATCTGAAGGCATTGTCAGAAGTCTCCCCCAAAGCAGGAGGAGGCTGTTCTTTTCTAGCAAGGGGAAGGGAGCTGATGCTACCACCTAGGTCTCAGGGCATTCTGGTTCTTTATGATTCTCAGTATTATCTACCCACATTCCTATCCAAAGTATCAAGATGCCACTTAATTCTTCCGTCAGGCCCTGACTTTACTATAGGAGACGTTTTGAGGCTGATATTCATTTCCCTTTTAAGCTCTTATGTCCTTACCTTTAAATCCTATATCCTCGAACCTTCTGACCATCATTTTTAACACTCTGGCTTGCAGCTTCTGGCAGTGTGGGTTGCTTCATCAGCTGTCACAAAGCCTTCTGGATTACACAAGATGCTGTCAATTGATGGTTAACTTAAGTCTATGCTTTTCCTTTTTCAATGGCTCTAAATCAGTTTAAAAACCTTAGGCAACTTCACAGTCCTTGTAATTGTCATTGGTGCCACAGCGATTGCATCATTTGGTGCCTTGTCCTTTACCCACACCTCATTCATTTCTATCTTATTAGTAATTCTGATGCTGTTGAATTCTGGGGTGTCTTACCACTACCAGTGGCAGCGGGGTCCTTCTTGTCTGGCTGGCAAATGATGCACCTCCAAATTCTCATCTTCAGAATCCTTTCTGTAGAGTACTCTTGTTAACAATGTCTTAAACTGGGTTCTCCTAAAAGTGAATACCAAGGCTTGAGTGCAGATAGTTTATTCAGACAGTGACATCAGAGAGCAGGCCTGAAGGCGAGGGAAGTGGAAGGTGGAGGAAGGCAGAGTTGATGCAAAGATGCCTCATCAGTGGTGCTCAATCCTGCTTGGAGTGATGAAAGTGAACAGCATTTTCCCATTAGCTCCCGTGTCCTATTGACTGAGGCTTGCTGAGGGTGTTAACTTCTCTTCACTTCTGGCTTATTCCTTCACGAGTGCTAAATTAGCTCCCATTAATGTAGCAAGTCCTGGAATCAGAGAATAAGTGAGTTATATGGCTCATGCTCGAAGAAGTGGTAATAATGTGGGGAGCTGTTCATTATAGTTAGGCTGGAATCAGACGTGCAGCTACTAGGATATGAGGTGTGTTATAGTCATCTCACAGAGGCATTAGTGATTCAGAACCAACTAATTCTAGGCTTATACAAGATAGGTTTTATTGGCCTATAAAATACTCCCCACAACAATTTTTAAAGATAGGCATCATTCCCATTCCTGACTGGAAGACTCTGAAGCTCTGTAAAGTTAAATGATTTACTCAAGGATACACAGTGAAAAATTGCAAAGAATGGACTCTGGTTTATTGAAGTATGTGCACTGCCCTGTATGTTAAGTAGCCTTTCTTTATGGGTCCTACTGAGTCTTACCACATGGGAAACACTTTATAGGGGAGACACTTCAATCTAGCAACTGATTACTATAATCAAAAGAGAGAGTGGAGCTAGACACTGGAATTGACTAGTTTATTTAATTAACAACTTTGTGATAGTTTCAATTAAAGATTTTATGAAAACTTACATATAGTATGAAATAATTATAGTGTTTTTATTCTTTTAGGTATGATTTGTTTAATTTAGATACTTGATCTTACATCTTAAAGAATATTAAGTATAGACGGTAGGTTGAAAGTAAGCATGGACTAAACTTGTTTGCTGAAACTTCAGATACTGTAAAATGGTATCTTGTATAGTCAGAATTATATTATCTTTAGCCATTAAGTTTGTTTAGCATATATTTTATACTGCACACTGATTTTATTAACTTTTAATCACTCTTGTCTGAGGTTAGAGCAGAATTTATCTGTTTCTCTAATTTTTATTTTTCTGATATTAAAAGAGACTAATTATTATGACCCCAGCCTACCCAAGTTGTAAATGATAATGGATTATATATGAATAAATTAAGGGATCTAGATTTTAATAAGAAAACTACTTTATAGCAGTAGCAGTTCTGTAAATGGATATTTTATCTATTAAACAGAATATAATTGGAAAACAAAATACACTGTCACCCAAGTAACAGCTCATGTTAAAAATAATCAGTTTGAATGTAGCTACAAGATTTTTCTGGCACAGAGTAAATTAAATACTTCAGTAAATTTGTCAAATTGATGAAAATCCTATGCTTGTGTGTTTTGTGTTAATGGTGTAAGAATATGGATATAAGGCTTTTTTCCTTTTTATTCCTATTAGAGTGAACAGAAGAATAGTTTAAGAGACAAAGAAAACTTACAGGATTTTCTTCTGAAAAGGAAGTTATAATAGTTAGAAATGCCAGCAATAATTTGTATCAATAGTTTGTTAAGTTTTTTTTTTTTTTTTTTACATAATTGGCATACCAAGGGATGTAGTTACTGTTGCAAACTCACTTTTTCAACTCTCTCTTCAGGAACTCAGGCACTTTCTGTCTTTCTATGCTGTTACTCTTAGCAAATTGGTTTTCATGCCATTGTTTGTTGCCTCATGGTTGCAAGATGGCTGCTATAGGTCCAGCCGTTAAGAAAAAGGGGAAGAGGCTCAGTGCCTGTGGTTCAAGCGGCTAAGGCGCCAGCCACATACACCTGAGCTGGCAGGTTCGAATCCAGCCCAGGCCCACCAAACAACAATGATGGCTGCAACCAAAAAAAATAGCCGGGCTTTGTGGCAGGTGCCTGTAGTCCCAGCTACTTGGGAGGCAAAGGCAGGAGAATTGCTTGAGCCCAAGAGTTGGAGGTTGCTGTGAGCTGTGATACCATAGCACTCTACCCAGAGCAACAGCTTGAGGCTCTGTCTCAAAAAAAAAAAAAAAGAAAGAAAGAAAAAGGGGAAGAATCAGGGTATCTATGACCCTTTATCAGGTCACTTTCATATATGTCTTCTAGACAAGGGTTATGTCACACAACCATGTTTGTTGCAAGGAGTCTAGGAAAATGAGGAACAGGATTGCCATTGTTGATTTTGCCAACCATGACTAATCTCCAAGCTAGACAATTGTTGCCCCCGCATAAAACTGGGGTGCTATTCATAAGGAAGAGGCTGGATATAAACTCATAGAGCAGTGGTTCTCAACCTTCCTAAAGATGAATGTCTTCCAAATGATTTTCAGTTTGCTGTTAGTTTTTCAGACAGAACAGCTTGAGTATTAAAAAGATTGAGGCTAATAAGCTACTGATGAGAACCAATGAGCTGGTATGTAACCTCATTTTTATAAATGACATAAGCTTTTCAGTCCAAGAAAAACAGATGTATTGGGAAGACAAGGCAAACCAATCTCTTTCCTCCAACAGAAACTCTCCCTTCTTTTATTCCACAATGAAATATTGCTGCTGACCTAATATTTTGTTTTTAAAATTCTAGCAATCACTCTTTGGAAATCTAGAATTAATGAACCCAAATGGTTGTTAATATTTTATTATTTTTTTTAAATTTCAGGTTAATATGAAGATACAAACAATCAGGTCACAATATTTGAATTTGTTAGGTAAAGTCGCTCTTGTAGTTGTATTCGACACCCAAAAGGTATGCCATATACCCCGACATTGTGCTATACACCCCTACATTGTGCTATACACCCCTACATTGTGCTCATTAAGTGGGAGCACTTCAAATTCCCCCTCTTCCCCTTTCCCTCCTCTTTATTTTTTTATTTTTAAATTTTAATTTTTTTTGAGACAGAGTCTCACTATATTGTCCTTGGTAGAGTGCCGTGGCATCACAGCTCACAGCACAAGTGATTCTCTTGCCTCAGCCTCCCAAGGAGCTAGGACTACAGGTGCCCGCCACTACACTGAGCTATTTTTTTGATTGCAGTTGTCATTGTTGTTTAGCATGCCTGGGCCGTACTCACTGAGCTACGGGTGCTGAGCCTCTCCCTCCTCTTAAATTCCCTCTCCCCCCAACTTGAATTGAAATGAACTTTTCTCTTATGTGAGGGTGAATTAGATTGTTTACTCACTTGATATTAGTATTGAGTGCTTTGGATATTTGCTTTTTCATTTTTATGATACTTTACTAAGAAGAATGTGTTTAAACTCCATCCAGGTTTATACAAAAAAGTCACCAACTTTTTTATGCTGAATAGTATTCCACGATATATATATATGACAAAGTTTGTTAATCCATTCCTGAGTTGATGGGCATTAAGGTTGTTTCCATGTCTTGACAATTGTAAATTGAGCTGCAATACATATTCTAGGGCAAATGATGAAATGATTTTTTTTTCTTCTGGTTAATGCCTACTGGAGGGATTTCAGGGTCAAATGGGAGGTCTAATTCGAGTTCTTTGAGGATTCTCCATTCTGCTTTCCACAGAGGATGCATTAGTTTGAAGTTCCACCAACAGAGTAAAAGAATTCTCTCTCCACATCCACACGAACGTCTGCAAATTTGGAATTTTGTGATATAGGCTAATCTTACTGAAGTTAGATTGATTTGCATTTCTCTGATGATTAGGGACAATGACCATTTTATCATGTTTGTTATCCATTTGTCTGTCTTCCTCAGAGAAGGTTCTGTTTGTGTCTCTTGCCCAGTGACAGATGGGATTTTTCTCTCCTTTTCATTGATTAATTTGAATTCTCTATAGATCCTAGTTATGAAGCCTTTGTCAGATTCATAACATGCTAATATCTTTTCTCATTCTGAAGGTTGCCTACTTGCTTTGATTGTTGTGTTCTTAGCTATGCAGGAGCTTTTCAATTTCATTAAGTCCCGTTTGTTTATTTTTGTTGTTGCAATTGCTGCTGAAGACTTCTTCATAAAATCTTTCCCCAAGCCAACATCCTCAAGAGGTTGTTCTAGGATTTTTATATTTTTCATGTCTTAGATTTCAGTCTTTTGTCTATCTTGTGTCAATTTTCGTAAGTGGTAAAATGTGTGGGTTCAGTTTCAGTTTTTTACAATGGTTATCCAGTTCTACCAGCACCATTTATTGAATAGGGATTCTTTTCCCCAGTGTATGCTTTTCTTTGGTTTATCAAAGATCTGATAACTATAACAGAGTGGTTTCATTTCTCGGTTTTCTATTTGGTTCCAAATGTTGATGTCTCTATTTTTTTGTGCCAATATCATGCTGTTTTGATCACTATGCACTTGTAATATAGCCCAAAGTCTGGTAGGGTGATGCCTCTGGCTTTGTTTTTAATTACTAAAAATTGCCTTGGTTATATGGGGTTTTTTTCCTGGTTCCATATAAAATGAAGAACTGTTTTTTTTTCCAGTTCTTCAAAGTATGACATCAGTATTTTAATGGGGATAGCAATGAATCTGTAGATTGCTTTGGGAAGTATAGACATTTTAACAATGTTGATTTTTCCCAGGCATGAACATGGTATGTTCTTCCATTTGTTAATGTCTTCTGCTATTTATTTTCTTAGGGTTTCATAAGTAGAGGTCTTTCACCTCATTTGCTAGGTATATTCCTAGGTATTTCATTTTCTTTGAAGCTACTGTGAAGGGAATTTTGTCTTTGATTAGCTTCCCAACTTGGCTGTTATTGGCATATACAAAGGCTACTGATTTGTGGAGGTTGATTTTATACCTTGACATGTTACTGTATTTCTTGATCACTTCCAGGAGTCTTGTGGTTGTCTCTGGGGTTCTTTAAGTATAAGCTCATATCATTAGCAAGAGTGAGAGTTTGACCTCCTCTGACCCATTTGATTGCCCTTTTATATCCTTCTCTTTCCTGATTGCATTGTCTAGGACTTTCAGCAGAATGTTGAACAGTAGTGATGATAGAGGACAACCTTGTCTGGTTTCAGTTCTAAGTGGAAAAGCTTTCAGTTTTACTCCATTTAGTATGATATTAGCTGTGGGTTTGTAGAAGGTGGCTTCAATTAGTTTAATAAATGTGCCACCTACGCCTATATTCTTAAGTGTTCTTGTTAGAAAAGAGTGCTGAATTTTGTCAAATGCTTTTTCTGCATCTATTGAGAGGATCATATTGTGTTTGGTTTTATTTTTATTAATACTGTGAATTAAATTTATGGATTTCCATATGTTAAACCAGGCTTGCATCCCCATTATGAAGCCTATTGGATCATGATGTATAATGTTTTTAAATGTGTAGCTGTAATCTATTGGTTAAGATTTTATTGAGTAGTTTTTCTTTATATTCATCAATGAAATTGGGTTGTATTTCTCCTTTATAGTTGGGTCCTTTCCTGGTTTTGGTATTAGGTAATGTTTCATAGAACAAGTTCATAGAACAAGTTGGGGAAGGTTCCTTCCTTCTCAGTGTTTTGGAATAATTTCTTCATTATAGGTACAAGTTTTTCTTTGAAGGTTTGATAGAATTCTGGTGTGAAGCCATTTGGTTCAGGGCTTTTTTTTTGTAAGAAGATTTTTTTATTATTTCTTCTATCTTGATATTGGTCTCTTCAAGTGATCTATTTCTTCTTGGTTAAGTCTAGGTAGATGGTGTGATTCCATATATTGGTCCATTTCTTTCACATTGTAAAATTTCTGGGCATAGGGTTTCTTGTGGTAGTTAGAGATAATGTCTTGTATCTTTGTGATATCTATTGTTATTTCCCCTTTTTCATTTCTGATGGAGGTTATTAGAGATTTTACTTTTCTGTTTCTAGTTAATCTTGCTAAAGGTTTTTTGATTTTACTTATTTTTCAAAGAATCAACTTTTTGTTTCATTAATTTTCTGAATGATTTCTTTGTTTTCCATTTAATTTATTTCTAATTTAATTTTGGTTATTTCTTATCTTCTGCTAAGTTTGGGATTGTATTGCTCTTCCTTTTCCATTTTCTTAAGATGATTCATTAGGTTGTTGAGGTGCTTTCTTTCTGCTTTTTAGATGTAGGCATCTAATGTGTAAATTTTCCTCTTAGGACTGCTTTTGCTGTATTCCACAAGTTTTGGTAACTTGTAGCTTCATTGTTGTTATATTAAAGGAGGTTAATGATTTCCTCCTTTATTTCTTTGAAACAGCTGTCTTTCAGGATAATGTTTAATTTCCATGCCTTTGTGTGAGGATGAAAATTTTTGTTGGAGTTGAGTTCCACTTTTATTGCCTTATGGTCTGAGAAGATCCAAGGTATAATTTCAATCCTTTTAATTTTGTTGAGGTTTGATTTGAATCCTCGGATGTGATCTACTTTGGAGTATGTTCCATGGGCTGATGAAAAGAATGTGTATTTCTTAGCTTTGGGATGGTGTGTTCCGTATGTCTTTGAAGTCCATTTGGTATAAGGACATTTAAATCCCTTGTATATTTGTTTAATTTCTGTTTAGAGGATCAGTCTAGTTCTGCCAGAGGGGTGTTAACATTCCCAGTTATTATGGTATTGTGGATATCATATTGCTAATACCTATCAAGGTCTGTTTCATAAATCTGGGAGCATTTAAGTTGCTACAAAATATTTAGAATTAAAATGTGCTCCTGTTGTATTGTTCCCTTGACCAGTATGACATGACCATCTCTTTCTTTCTTAACTTTAGTTGCTTTAAATTCACTTGTATCTGAAAATAAAGTTGTGACCCCTCCTTTCTTTCTTTTTTTTTTTTGTCTTACACCCAAGTTTATTTTTACTTTTTATTTTGGTAATATTTTGACCTTACAAAATACAAGTACTTGTAATGATAATAGGAAAACTCCTATATATCCTTTATGCATATTCTCTAATTGTTTTTTTTAAATACATGTATTTTATTATTCTTCATTACATTATTTCTCCCCCACCCCCCAGTGGTAAGACAGAATTTATTTACAGAAAAGAATACAGAAAACACTAAAGCTCCTGGTAGAGGGAGAGAACTCAAGTGGGGAGAGAGAAGCTCTCTCCGTTTCTCTCCCGGTCTTTCCCCGTCTCCTCCTTT
>CAUYRH010085575.1:0-12277 GCA_963574655.1 Perodicticus potto
GTGGCGGGCGCCTGTAGTCCCAGCTACTTGGGAGGCGGAGACAAGAGACTCGCTTGAGCCCAGGAATTGGAGGTTGCTGTGAGCTGTGATGCCACAGCACTCTATCCAGGGTGACAGCTTGAGGCTCTGTCTCAAAAAAAACAAAAAGAAAAGAAATGTGAAGGAAGCTCTTCCTTTCTTATTCCACTTTAAATCCTCCTTTGATCTGAGAAGAGGCCGAAGTCTCCAAGAAACAGACCAGAGATGTCCCACATCTGTAGAAAAGACCTCAGTTTTCCCCCAAAACCTCCTCTTATTCTAACCACAGTGCTAAGGGCACAGAGCCGGAAACAGGTATAATTTTTCTGCAGCAATTTTTCTAGATGCGATGTATCAAGCACTTAGAGTGTTTCTATTATGGATACAGTATAAGGACACAAAAGAAAAAGTATGAGGCTCATTCTTCTGGGAGCTCATATTTTTACTGGGGAGATAATACACCCAAAGCAAATAATGAGAATGATATTAGGAGTAATAGCCTAACTTGGGCAGACTTGCTTTGGCTAAAACCTAAATCAATTACAAAGCTAAAGGAAGTAGATTATAGAGAAAGATCTTATGAAATCCCATCAGATTTGGATCATGCTTCTGTTTTTTTTTTTTTCTTCCTCTCTGACTGTTTTTGAGGTTTTCTCTCCAGCTGTAACTGATTAATCATTGTCAAAATTCCTCTCTTGTAACCTTCCCTCTATGGGAGGGCTGACCCTTGGCCAGCCTGTGGTACAGGAATAGTTTGTTCTGGGCACCCTTTAGTGTCCACTCTGTATGTTTCTCTTTGTGATACCACCCCTCATCTCCATGATCCCTACAAGCTGCCTTCAGGCCCTCCAGAACCCTGGCCTCTCAAACTGCCTTCTCTATGTATCTGCCTTCCCTGTCACATCTCAGCCAGTGCCATGGAAAAAACTCATCTTAGAAACTAAGATATAAATGTTTAACTGATTGTACAGCCATTTGTTATAAGGTCCTTCAGGAATCACTGAGTTCACCACTAACCCCCCCATCTTACAGATGAGGAAACTACAGACTGCAGAGGGGAAGTGACCTGCCTGATGCCCCAAGTCAGAGCTGGGACCAACACCCAGGGTCCTGACCCGAAGTCTCCAGCTAACAGCCCTCCACTCACCCAACTGTAAAAGTTGGAGACTTTGCTCAGCATTTTATCTCTATGCCAGCCTTCACCTATCCAATTGCCTGTCTATTTCACTCCCCAAATTTATTTCTATTTTGCAGACTTTTCTTTAACTCTGCCATCACCATTCTGGCACAAGCTATAATTTCATTACGTGGACCTATCAAAACACCTAACCAACATTCCTAATGCATCTTAAATTCACCTGTAGGAATAAGGATGTCTTTTTAAACAAACATGTCGTTATATATATATATATATACACATATGGGTATATATGTCGCTGTGGGGGTGTGTGTGTGTATGTATGTATGTATATATATATATATATATATATATATATATATATATATATATATAACATCATTTTGACCATTGTAAATTGTGGTAAAAAATACTAGCATAAAATTTGCTATTTTAACCATTTTATAGTACTAACTATATACATGTTGTTGTACATCAGATCTCTAGCTTTTTTTTTTTGAGACACTTTCACTTTGTCTCCCTTGGTAGAGTGCCCTGGTGTCATAGCTCACAGCAACCTCAAAATCCTGGGCTCCAGCAATTCTCTTGCCTCAGTCTCCTGAGTAGCTGGGAGTAAAGGCATCCGCCACAACACCCGGTTATTTTTAGAGATGGGGTCTTGCTCTAGCTCAGTTCAGGCAATCTACCCACCTTGGCCTCCCAGAGTACTAGGATTATAGGCGATCTGTAGAATTTTTTCATCTTAAAAACCCGAAGCACAATAATGATTAAACAATTCCTCCCTTCCCCTGCCTTCCCCTTCCCCCAACCACCAACCACCACTCTACATTCTGTTTCTAAGAGTTTGACTAATTTCGAGACCTCATATAAGTAGAATCACACAGTGTCTTTTGGTGCCTGGCTTAGTTCACTTAGCATAATGTCCTCAAAGTTCTTCTGTGTTGTAGTGTGACAGATTCCATTCTCATTTTAAGCATAATATTGTATTGTATGTATAGCCCACATTTTGCTTATCCATTTGTCCATTAATGAACACGGGTTGCTTCCAATCTCTTGGCTATTATGAATGATGCTACTATGAACATGGGCATGCAAATATTTCTCTGAGATGCTATTCTCAATTCTTTTGGATATGTAACTAAAAGTGGGATTGCTGGATCATATGATGATTCTATTTTAATTTTTTGAGGAACTTTCATATTTTCCATAATAGCTGCACCGTTTTATATTCCTACCAACAGTGCACAGGAGTTCCAATTTTTCCACATCCTCATCAGCACTTGTTATTTTCTGGGTTTCTTATAGTGACCATCCTCATAGGCGTAAGGTGATAGCTCACTGTTCTGATTTGCATTTATCTGACGATCAATGATGTTGAACATCTTTTCATATATTTGTTGGCCATTTGTTTATCTTCATTGGAGAAATGTCTGTTCAAGTCCTTTGCCCATTTTAAAATTGGGTATTTGTTATTGAGTTGCAGGAGTTCTATTCTTTTTTTTTTTTAGAGGAAAAAGGCTTTATTCAGCTGGTTGGGCTATGGCAAATCTAAAAATCTCAGAATGGCCACGCTCTTTGAGTTCTTTTTATGTTCTGAATATTAACCCCTTATCAGACGCGTGGTTGGCAAATATTTTCTTCCACTATGTAGGTTGCCTTTTCACGTCATTGATTGTTTCCTTTGCTGTACTAAGTTTTTGTTTGTTTGTTTGTTTTTTGCGGGTTTTGGCTGGGGCTGGGTTTGAACCTGCCACCTCCGGCATCTGGGGCCAGTGCCCTAATCCTTTGAGCCACAGGCGCTGTCCTGCTGTACTGAGTTTTTAAGGTTGATGAAGTCCCATTTGTCCATTTTTGCTTTTGTTGCCTGTACTTTTGGTGTCATATCCAAGAAATCATTGCCATATCCACTGCTATGAAGCTTTTCTCCTATATTTTCTTCCAGGATTTTTATAGTTTCAGGTCTGTATGTTCAAATCTTTAATCCATTTTGAGTTAATTTTTTTGGCCGGGGCTGGGTTTGAACCCACCACCTCTGGCATATGGGGCTGGCGCCCTACTCCTTTGAGCCACAGGTGCTGCCCTTGAGTTAATTTTTGTATATGGTATAAAATAAGGGTCCAGTTTCATCCTTTTCCACATGAATATTCAGTTTTCCCAGCATTATTTGTTGAAGACACAATCCTTTCCCCACTGTTCAGTCTTAGCATTCTTGTTGAAGATCATTTGACCATATACTCAAGAGTTTATTTTTAGATGGACTATTTTGTTCCATTATTATTATACATATCTGTTTTTATGCCAGTACAATACTCTTTTGATTGCTATAAGTTTGTAATAAGTTTTGAAATCATGAAAGAGGAGGCCTCCAGCTTTGCTTTTCTTTCTCAAAATTGTTTTGGCTGTTTGGGGTCCTTTGAGATCATTTCAACCATTTTTAAGTGTACAATTCAGTGGCATTAAGTACATTTACCATATTGTGCAACTATCACCACTATCCATTTTTAAAACTCTTCATTAGGCCGGACATAGTAGCTCACACCTGTAATCCTAGCACTGTCAGAGGCCAAGGGGGGAGGATCCCTTGAGCTCCGGAGTTACAGACCAGCCTGAGCAAGATCAAGACCCCATCTCTACTAAAAATAGAAAAATTAGCTGGGTATTGTGGCAGACACCTGTAGTTCCAGCTACTCGAGAGGCTGAGGCAGGAGGATCGCTTGAGCCCAGGAGTTTGAGGTTGCTGTGAGGTATGACATCACAGCACTCCAGCCTGGGCAAAGGAGTGAAACTTTGTCTTGAAAACCAAATAAGCTCAGCGCCCACAACACAGTGGTTACGGTGCTGGCCACATACACCGAGGCTAGCGGGTTTGAACCCAGCCCCGGCTAGCTAAACAACAATGACAACTGCAACAAAAAAAAAATAGCTGGGTGTTGTGGCAGGCTTCTGTAGTCCCAGCTACTAGGGAGGCTGAGGCAAAAGAATCACTTAAGCCCAAGAATTTGAAGTTGTTATGAGCCTTGATGCCACAGCACTCTACCAAGGGCAACATAGTGTGTCTCAGTCTCAAAAGAAAACAAAAAAGAAAGAAAAGAAAAACAAACAAAAATAAGCCTTTTCATCATCTCAAAGTAAAACTTTCTACCGATTAAACAATAATTCCTATCACCCCTCCAACCAGCCCCTGGTAACCTCTATTCTACTCTCTGTCTCTATGAATTTGCTTATTCTAGGTACCTTATATACGTAGAATCATAAATATTTTCCTTTTGTACCTGGCTTATTTTAATGTAGTGTAGTCAAGCTTCGTCTATATTGTAGCATGTGTCAGAATTCCTTAATTTTTAAGGCTGAACACTATTCCATTGTACATGTAACATTTTGTTTATTCATCATGTGTTGATGAACTAGAGGGATATATATATTTTTTTGAGATAGAGTCTCACTTTGTCTCCCCCTCCCCTGTAGAGTGCTGTGGCCTCATAGCTCACAGCAACCTCAAGCTCTTGGGCTCAAGCAATTCTTTTGCCTCAGCCTCCCAAGTAGCTGGGACTACAGGTGCTCGCTGCAATGCCTGGCTATTTTTTGAGATGAGGTCTCACTCGGGCTCAGGCTGGTCTCGAACCCATGAGCTCAGACAATCCGCCCGCCTTGGCCTCCCAAGTGCTGGGATTACCGGCCTGAGCCACTGAGCCCAGCCCTGCCTGGCTATTTTTAGAGGCCGGTCTCACTCTAGCTTAGTCTGGTATCGAACTCATGAGCTTAGGTGATCCTCCAGCTTTGGCCTGCCAGAGTGCTGGGATTACAGGTGTGAGCTACCACATCCGGCTACTTAGAGTGATATTTTATAAACACAAATCACATCATTACCCTATTTTATTGCTTTTTATGCTTTTTATTGCTCTTGGGGCAAAGTTCACAATCCTTGTGGACCTGCCTGATGGGACCCCCGCTGACCTCACTAGCCTGCCTCCTGCCAGGCGCTGACACCAGGCTTCATTCCGCTCCTCCATCATCCTGCCCCAGGTCTCCAATACATGTTGCTTTCTAACTTTGTGAAATGCCTCCACACCTTCCCCCACCCCACCCTTTGCCTAGCTAACTCCTACTATCCTTCAGAGCTCAGCTGGGTCTTCTCACCTCAGCAAAGCCTTCCCTGACCCTTCTGAGCAGGTCATTTCCTGCCCTCGGAGCTTGTGGCACCTGCTTCGGTCAGGTCAGGTAGAGAGCTGACCACGGTGGTTGCTAAATAGTTCCATGTCTACTTTCTCCACTTATCATTGTGAGAATTCAGCTTTTTTGTTTATCACAACAGTGAAAAAATTATTACTCATTTACCAAGGACCGAAGGGTGAAGAAAAGAAGGCTATTTCTGAAAGGAAATGGAGGTTGCATGTGCAGGGCCAGGGCTGTTGATGTGCAGGGTGCCTGACAGCCCATCAAAGCTCCTGTCCTAAAAGCTACAGCTGGAATTTCCTCCTGAGACTTTATCCCCAGCACGTGATTTAGGGCCTGTTACCCCACCCCCAACCCGCTGCACTCCCCTCTGCCTAATTATTCCCTTCCACTGATGGTTGTTCTGTTTCTTTACTTCCTGTCCCCTAGCCAGTTTCCAGGGCAGGATTTGCCTATCACCTCCAACGTGTTCAATCAACTCTTCAAGAAAGTTTCTCTACAACTCCATCCCAAACTATGAGTCACAACTCTTTATTTCTGGAAATGTACACTGTTTCATTTCTCTTGCAGTCTTAAAAACGAATTCTAATCTTAGTTCAGAGGATATTCACCGGCTCAAATCAGTCCTTGTCAAGAAATGTTTATTTGGCTTCCATATGCTAGATGTGGTGCTAAGGTCTGGGGTACAACAGCAAGCAAGGGATGGTAGTCTCTGCTTTGAGGCGGTTTAGTGATGAAATGCACACAAGAACATAATTTCGATCTAATAGGATGAGAGCTGTGATATACGTGTTCAGAGGGCCTCCGGAAGCATAGAGGGCTCCGTAGGCCAGGCTGGGAGTTCAGATAAAGCTTCCCGAGGCAGAAGCACCTGAGCTATCTTCAAGGAGAAGGTGAAGGAAGATAGGAAAGGCCTTGCCAAGGCTCTGAGTTGTTCTAGTAGATGCTACACTGTGCATCTACTAGAACATAGAAGTCACTGAAGACCCAGGAGGAGCCAGGTTAGAGGACCTTGAAGCTAAGCGAAGTAGCATGCACCTCACTCAGTGGCGAATGGAAAGCCACATTTAAAGCAGCACAGTGTCATGTTCACTGTTAAGCACATTGGTGGGATGGTCAGATCTGAGCCTTAGGTAGATCTGCCTGTAGGCGGGATGATCCTTAAGATAGACTGTTAAGTGAAAAAAACAAGATGCAGAACAGTATATATAATATGCCACTATTTCTGCTAATAAAACATCATACAGGCATATGTATGTATATATGTATGTATACTGGAAACACAGACTAGCTCTAAGGATATTCAAGAAGCAGTGGTGGTCTCAGGTAGGAGAGCTGGTGGCTGGGGACAGATATGAAAGGGAGACTTTTCACTAGTTTTGTACATCTTATTACTTATTAAGAATTATTGGGCGGTGCCTGTGGCTCATTGAGTAGGGCGCCGGCCCCATATATCGAAAGTGGCGGGTTCAAACCCAGCCTCGGCCGCGCTGCAAAACAAAAAAATAGCCGGGCATTGTTGTGGACTCCTGTAGTCCCAGCTACTCGGGAGGCTGAGGCAAGAGAATCGCCTAAGCCCAGGAGTTGGAAGTTGCTGTGAGCTGTGTGACGCCAAGGCACTCTACTGAGGGCGATAAAGTTAAACTCTGTCTCTACAAAAAAAAAAAAAAAAAGAATTATTTTATAATTACACCACCATGGGCAAATGGAATACTTGGAAATCTTCAATAAAAGGCTCGGTTCTTTTAAGCAAGTGTAAATAGCAAGAATTAAGGATAGGGGCAGAGAATGCCAGCCCAGTCATTTGGTGGAAATCTTTGTTTACAGGGTTTTGTATTAAATACCTGATCCTTGGACCACTAATATATGTATGCATACTGTTGAATAGAGTTATGCCCCTGTTTGTGTACTTAATTAAATATAATTATTGGGGAGGCCAAGGCAGGTGGATCGCCTGTGCTCATGAGTTCAAGACCAGCCTGAGCAAAAACCCCACCTCTAAAAGTAACCAGGTGTATATGAAACCAGCACATTGTGCCCCTTGATTGCACTAATGTACACAGCTGTGATTTAATAAAAGAAAACTAAAATACAAAAAATAAAAAAATAAAAGTAACCAGGTGTTAGGGCGAGCACCTATAGTCCTAGCTACTCAGGAGGCTGAGGCAAAAGAATCGCTTGAACCCAGGAGTTTGAGGTTGTTGTGAGCTATGACACCATGGCAGTATACTGAGGGCAACAAAGTGAGACTCTATCTCATAAAAAAAATATATATATATATATATATATAAAATTATTGGTATAAAGATATGAAAAATGGCATGGACATAAAACTAAATAAAACCAAACAAAAAGTACAAGATTAGATGCTGGACAACCAAAAAAGAGGCTGTTGTGATTCTCTAGGCAAAAAATAGCTAGGGCATTGATGATGCCAAGTATTACGGAGGAAGAAGGAGAGGACATGGGAAAGAAGGGAATCTGCTGCAAGAAAGAACAAAAGACAGTAGATATATGTTAGCAGGAATACTCTGGGAGTCTCCACCATCAGAGTGCGTACAATTTCGGTATGGTGGAAACACCAAAATCAGCCGGTTTTAGGGACCTGAGCTTGAGTTCCACTGCTGCTACTTCTTTTTTTAGAGGCATTATCTCCCTCTGTGACCCTACCTATAGTACAGTGGTGAATTATAGCTCACTGCAGCCTGGAACCCCTTGCTTCAGCAACCACCCCACCTTAGCCTCAACAAGTGATAAGATTATAGGTGTGAGCCAACCACACCTGGCCTCATTGCTGCTGCTTCTATGAGTGACTCTAGACCTCTAGTATGCTGCTTAAATTCTCTGATTTTCAATTTCCTCATCCCCTCCCCCATAAAAAATACTTTGCAAAGAGCTAGACCTGAGGTTGAGTGAGGATGTATGCTTAAAAGAATAGATGGTACTTGAAAAAGAACTTGTGTTTATGAGAAACTGACGCAGTATATATTGAAAAGGATATAGAAATTGGTCCTCTGTTCCCAGGGCAGAGATTGCTGGTTACCTAATCATTATCTACTCTCTCTTCCTCACCAACAGCACTCTGGAGGATGTCAATAATACGCTATATGGGTGGCAATGTTCTCAACTATAAAATTCAGCCTCTTTTGCACATGAAGGTGGCCAATTAGATGTAAGAAGAAATATTTGGGTGGAATTTATAGGCATGTTATTTAAAAGGGAGCTAACTCAGCTGGAAGGCCTACTCTTTTGTCCTGATCTCTTCTACTTTCTACTACTGGGAGCATGATGTGATGGCTGGAGTTCCAGCAATCATTATTTGATGGTTAGGCATTCATAAAGATGGAAGCCATGCCATAAGGATGGCAGACGAGACAGAAAAAGGCTCAGTTCTTAGTGCCACAGGGTTATTGTATCAGTCCCATCTGCCTGTCTCCAGACGTTTCCTTTTATGTGAAAGGAAAATAAAGTACCTTGTTCAAGCCACTGTTATTTACGGCTTCTGTTTCTAGAAACCAAACTTCTTCCTAAATGATACATATCTTTTCCTAAAGATATTTAAGAATTGAAAAACAATATCCTAGAGCAGAGAACAGCAAACTTGTCTGGTAAAAGGCCAGATAATAAATATTTTAGGCTTTGAGACTCTGTCCTGGTGGTGCATGAGCAGCCACAGAGAGTATGTAAGCAAGTAAGCATGGCTGTGCTCCAGTGAAATTTTATTTATAGGCACTGAAATTTGAGTTGCATATAATTTTCATGTATCATGAAATATTATTCTGCTTTTTTTTCTTTACTCATCCAAAAAATATCAAAACCATCCTTAGCTTGCAGGCCACACAAAAATAAGATTTGGCCCCCAAGCTATCGTTTGCCAATCCCTCCATCACAGGAAAAATTCCTACAAATAACTGAAGGTATGAGCAATGTAAGCCTTCATTATGTATCTGGTAGTAATCTTGTGTGTCTATATCTTCCAAAACATCCTTGGATGGGGCAAACTGGGTCTACAATATAATAAGACTGGTTTTGGAGCAATATATCAATAATTTCACATCTAAATAAACATTCATCTTCCCATTGATGACCTTGGAAAGTAAGAGACCAATCCTGGTGATTCACAATATTGCATGAAGCTTTATTTGAACATTTAAGACTTGGTCTGAGGGCCAGGCTCATGCCTGTAATCCTAGCACTCTGGGAGGCTGAGGTGGGTGGATTGCCTGAGCTCAGGAGTTCAATGTCAACCTGAGCAAGAGTGAGAGTCTGTCTCTAAAAGTAGATGGATGTTGTGGCAGGCACCTGTAGTCCCAGCCACTTAGGAGGCCATGGCAACAGGATCACTTGAGCCCAATAGCATGAGGTTGCTGTGAGCAGCTTTGACATTATGGCACTCAACTGAGGGCAACTAAATGTGACTCTTTCTCAAAAAAAAGACTTGGGTGGCTCAAAGGGCTAAGGCGCCAGCCACATACACCTGAGCGGGCGGGTTCGAAACCAGCCTGGGCCCGCCAAACAACAATGACGGCTGCAACCAAAGAATGGCCAGGCGTTGTGGCGGTCGCCTGTGGTCCCAGCTATTTGGGAGGCAGAGGCAGGAGACTCGCTTGAGACCAGGAATTGGAGGTTGCTGTGAGCTGTGAAGCCACGGCACTCTATCCAGGGTGACAGCTTGAGGCTCAGTCTCAAAAAAAAAAAAAGACTTGGCCTGCTTGTTTAAAAAAACCTCAATCACCTTGCTCATAACCACATGATGTAAGACCACATTACTGGTGGCCAGCCCTGATGTTAAGCTAGGAAAGACCAATCTGAGGGCAGCCCAGAAGCAGCCTGCTGCGGCCCATGAGGCCTTGACCACAGTAGCTCCTACTGCCTGCTGCAGCTGACAAAAGCCACTAGTGGTAGCAGAAACTTGTAGAAACAATAGAACCGCAGTCAAGGTGCCGTGGGAAAGGCTGTGGGGGACTACTTACTACTCCAGGCTGGAGAGAAATGAGGGTTAGTTTAAAAAAACCCCAAACCATGGTGTGTGAAGTCTGATCATACTAGGTAACTTTTTCGGATGGGACTGGTATAGCATTAGTCAGAAACAGTAGTTTAGCACTCAGGAGTTTATAGTGGAGGGGGGGGGGGTAAAGATTTGGGTTGTAAAACCCTGAAGTAGAAAGGAAAAAGAGCAGCACACACATGAGTGTGAGTATTCTTGTGTGTGATTGCCAGGGCCACTGATACTTTCTACAAAAAAGAACCTATTTGTTCATTATCACGTGCACAAGTTACCAGGCTGATTAAAAGGCTGACTTTTCTTTGAGTGGGCGTGATAGTACTTGCACACATCCTTAGTGGTGTACTCAGGGGAGGGTGGATGGGGAGGTCAGTAAAAACATGTGCGGAGGGCAGGGGATGATTTGGGTGTGAAAAGCCCAGAAGTAGAGTGAGCGGCGGTTTGTTATATAACTAGGGGTAAAAGTTAGGGAGAGAATGCTTTGATGGGCTTTGAGTCATGCCAATAATAATGGTTTAGCCTCATATATGGTAAGAACAGAGCGGCTGCTCTCTCTGTCTCAGTCTTTCCCTCACTCTCTCTTTTCCCCCAGGCAGCTGTGCAAAGATTTAACCATGTGACCCTGAAAGCACAACACTGAAAGCCTCTGACTGTGCCAAGAGAAGAGTGTAGGGAAACAAAGGCCAAAGCCAGGGCCAAAGCCAGCTGCCAGGAACTCCCATCCCCAGCAGAAAAATAACAGCCAGACACTGCTCATCATCACTCTCCTCAGCAGACTGACTCCATGACTGGAGATGAATCCTTCCCTCTTCTCTTCCCCACCCCCCATCTGTCCTCTGGGCTCCTCGGAGTGAAACCATAGTGCGCGGGAGCCAACAGGCTCTTCTTCCTCTCTTTAGAGGGACTAAGGGGCACTCTACAGGTCAGGGAGACTCCTGAAAAGCTCCGGTTTGGGGCTATGGGAAAGGGAAGGAGACCCTCTGGAGGGTGAAACCTGGAAGTGCAGTAAGGTCTGTGTGATTTGAATACTGGGATCAGCTCAGTACAACTCTTAAACTCCGGTTGTGCACAGTGCTAAAACCTCTCCGCCTAGCTGCGTTCCTGTTTCTCTACGAGATGCGTCTGCTCTTGGCTGACAGTTTCTGCTAGGAGGACTTCAGGAGGAAGCAGAACCGATCTGGTGCCCTCACAATCCTTTGCTTTCTCTTTTTACTTCCCCAGACTCCCACTCTGTCTGTCTCTACATTTTTTCTGATGTCTTAGTTCTACCACAGGCCCTAGACCTACGTTAGAATACTCTGGTTAGAATATTGCTGGTTCCACGATGCATTGCCCATAGCATCTTAAACCAGCCATTTCTACTTCTGTGCGTCCTGATTTTTTTTTTTTTTTGTAGAGCCAGAGTCTCTCTTCATCGCCCTCAGTAGAGTGCCGTGGTGTCACACAGCTCACAGCAACCTCCAACTCCTGGGCTTAGGAGATTCTCTTGCCTCAGCCTCCCAAGTAGTTGGGACGACAGGCGCCCGCCACAACGCCCAGCTATTTTTTTTGTGTGTGTGTGTGGGTTTTTTTTTTTTTTTTTTTGGCCAGGGCTGGGTTTGAACCCACTACCTCTGGCACATAGGAATGGCGCCCTACTCCTTTGAGCCACAGATGCCGCCTGCGCCTGGGTATTTTTGTGTTGCAGTTTGGCCGGGGACAGGTTTGAACCTGCCACCCTTGGTATATGGGGCCAGCGCCCTACTCACTGAGCCACAGGTGCCGCCCCACGTCCTGATTTTTTAAAATTCTTCTGCCTACTTTTTTTTTGAGACAGAGCCTCAAGCTGTCACCCTGGATAGAGTGCTGTGGCATCACAGCTCACAGCAACCTCCAATTCCTGGGCTCAAGCGAGTCTCCTGCCTCCGCCTCCCAAGTAACTGGGACTACAGGCACCTGCCACA
>CAUYRH010085576.1:0-17760 GCA_963574655.1 Perodicticus potto
AAAGTCATGCAAGAAATTCAAAAATTTTGACTTGGCACCTGTAGCTCAGTGGCTAGGGTGCCACCCCCTGGAGCTGGTGGGTTTGAACCCAGCCCGGGCCTGCCAAACAATGACAACTACAACCAAAAAAAAAAAAAAAAATAGCTGGGCGTTGTAGTGGGCGCCTGTAGTCCCAGCTACTTGGGAGGTTGAGGCAAGAGAACCACTTGAGCTTAAGAGTTTGAGGTTGCTTTGAGCTGTGATGCCATAGCACTCTATTGAGGGCAACATAGTGAGGCTCTGTCTCAATAAATAAATAAATAAATAAATACATAAATAAATAAATAAATAAATAAATAAAATAAAAAAAATTTCAACCTCTGCCATAAATGAGTTTAAGCCACCTCGTCTATGGTTTTGTTGTCACAGACTGAGCTGACTAAGAGACCGCAGGTTCCTTTAGTTTCCATTTTTTTCTTTCCAAAGAAAACTTTGGTTTTCTGCAAGGGATGGGATGGGGTCAGGCAGTCTCCTGCCCATGTCTGTGCATTTATACGCCAGGTGCTCTGATGCCAGCCCGGGTCTCAGCCCATAGTACCTCTCACAGAATTTGCAGGACAACTGGATCATGCCAAGTTAATAATCCTAACACATATTACTTAGTTTCTTTTTCTATTGTGTCATTTCCTGATCTCTACAGGGTTTTGGTGGGATTTGAGGACGAACGGGAGTTAAGTGTATGTGATCACTCTGCCATTTTAAACTAGTTAGTCTAATTTTCTTCCCTAGCATTCTCTTTGTTAAACTTTAGCATCCAGGTTATACTAGCATCTGAAAGTGAGTAGACAACTTTCACTGTTTTATTTTTCTGAGAAACAGTAGATGTAACATAGGGAATGTAAAGGACTATCTCCTTCTTAAAGGTTTCATGTTAACAGGGGTCAAACCACGTAGGCCTGATGCTTTCTTGGGTGGAGAAAAACAACTTCGTTTTAGTGATTTTATCTTTTATTCCTTCTACTTTTGTAACATTATATTTTCTTGAATTGGTTCTAGACAGTTATTCATTAGTCATTTCTAAGAATTGTCTTTTAGTTTGTTCAATTACATCTACTATTTTGTTTTTTCTATTTCATAAACTTTCATCTTTATTATTTGCTTCTTTTTTGCTTTCTTTGGGATTTCTCTGTTCCTTTTCTAGCTTTCAGAGTTGAACACTGAAATTTATTGATAATTTATTTAAAAAATTTTTTGATGTATGGTACTGTATACATTTATGAGGTACAATGTGATGATTTGATATACAATGTGGAATGCTTAAATCAAACTGATTAATATAACCATCACACATTGCCCAGTTATTTTCATTTTTTTCCTTGCTTTTTCACAAATGTGTGCAAGGAAAGAATTTTACCTCTCAATATTGTTTTCGAACATGGTTCAAGATTTGCTTTGTAGCAGTTGAGTTGCATTTCTAAATATTTTGTGACTTTAACTGTTATACCCTTTAATTCATAGCTTATTTAAAAGTTAGTCTTAGTTTAAAAACTATTTTTTCCTCTCTTTTATTTGTTGATATCTAATTTAATTGTTTTTGGTCAAAAGATCTTATACATGAACATTAATTTCTTAGAATTCGTGAGACTTCCTTTGTGGCTTTATAATTGGCCAATTTTTGTGTATGTTCCCAAAAGACATGAATATTCTCTTTTTCAGAGTCAGAGTTTTCCATTACCTTTTTTTTCCAGATAGATTATAATCTTACTGATGTTTTATCTTTTTGATCTATCCTCCTTTGATTTCAAGAGGTACCTTGATTCCTTTTATAATTCTTCTTCATATATTTTGGAGTTCCTATTTTTAGGTGCATTCAGGTTAATGATTCTTCTTGGAAAATTGTTTCTTTAATCATTTACTGTCTATCTCCTTATCTATCTTAGACTTTCTCATCTTAATTTATTTGTCCAATATTGGTACATTGTTTTCCCTAGCGTTCTTTCGGTATGTATTTTCCTGATGTGTCTTTACCATCTTATTTTTGGATTTTTATTTGTTTTTAGTTTTTTGTGTAAGGAACTGGATCTTGAATTTTGAATTTGAATCAAATCTGGATCTTGATTTTGTTTTTCTCATCTAACTGATTTGTGCGTCTTTGATGGATGAATTTTATTTACTCATAGTCTTTGTGATTACAGGTGTATTCAGACTTATTTCTGCTACTTTATTTTGTGGTTTTTATTCATGTCTCTCCCTTTGATTCTGTTTCTTTTTCTCCTTTTTGTGATTAATAAGTTTTTTTCATTTTTATGACCCTGCTAATTTCAGAGTTATAGATTGTCTTTCTATGTGTAGTAACCTTTGATTTTTACCATAAACATTTAACTTAGTATTCAAAATAAAATACCAAGTAATTTAGTACCTGCATTTCCACTCTGAGGAAAACTAAATGTTTTCCTGTAAATACTTTTTAAATTCTATCCTCTGGTCTTTAATATTATTACCCTGAGTTTTAGTTCTGCCTTTTTGATTAACACAAAAATTGAGTCTCATTCAGATTGTTGTATTGTTGATGACTAAATATTTAAATTGGCCACTCTCTTGTATTGTTAACTATGCCTACCTTTGCTACTTATATCATACTCTTTCATTTTGTTTATTTTTCTTCCTGCCAAATTTTATCCTCTGTACTTCTTTCACTGAGAATACATGGGTAGGAGTATATTTTAGTTTTTGAATGTCTGAAAACAGTTTAATTTTTTCTCACTCCTGACTAATAGTGTGGTGAAGTACAGAATTCTAAGCCAATAGCTTTCTTTTTTCTTCCTCTTCTCATACTTTAAACATTACTTCCTGGAGTTTTAGTCTATAGTCGTCTCTTGCGAGAAATTTGTTGTACCCATAAGCATCTTCCTTTTGGAGACAGAGTCTCCCTTTGTCCCTCTCGGTACCATGGCATGGCATCATAGCTCACAACAACCTCAAACTCTTGGGCTCAAGTGATCCTCTTGCCTCAGCCTCCCGAGTAGCTGGGATTACAAGTGCCGGCCACAACGCCTGGCTGTTTTTAGAGATGGGGTCTCACTCTTGCTCAGGCTGGCCTCTAGTTTCTGAGTTCAAGCAATCCATCCAACTCGGCCTCCCAGAATGCTGGGATTCCAGACGTGAGCCACTGCGCCCAGCCAAAGCTTCATTTTTTTAATGGACAATCAGCCTCTCCTCTCTGTTAGCTTTTAACATTTTCTTTTAATCTTTGAAGTCTACAGTTTTACCAAGATAAGGTTGGTTGTACATATTCTTGGCACGCTACATGTCCTTTGTAGGAAGACTCGTGACTTTCCTTAATTCCAGCAAATTGTAAGCTATTTTGGTTTTCGTTATGTTCTGCATCTCTGCCGTCTACCATGTCCTGTGCATCCAGAACTCCTCGCAGGTGAGTGATGGAGTCTCTCAAGGGTGCGCTTTAGCTGCATCTGCGCATTTTCCCGTCTTCTCTGGTGCTATCCTATCCTGCTTCCTTCCTTACAGATTCTACCTGACTACGACCTCTGTGTGGACCACTTGCTTCTAAAAATCCTAAGCAGGGCCTTCTGAGGACGGTTCTCTCCAGCCTTCCATGCTCATCCTTCTGCTGGGTCCTGATGGTCTTTGGGCCTTGGCTTGGCCTGCACAGCTGGTCTCCTTCCTGGAGGTCCCCCTTCAGCTGGCTGAACGTCCCAGCCTCTAGTCTGAGCGAACCCCATCTGCACTGCCTGCCGGGAGCGTGGGAGTCTGGTCTCCCCCCATCCTCCTTTCAGCCTCCTGTCCTGGCACAGACGCTCTGCCCTCCTTCTTCCCAGGCCTTCTCTATCTGGGTCTTAATAGCCTTTTCTTCTCTTACAAACCTTCCTCTTGCATATCAAAAACTTGGGCTTTCAAAAGCATTGTTTCTGATCTGGGATCAAGAGCTTATTCTGGAAGTCAGCACTGAACACTGACTCTTTCCTTTCCTCTCTGTTCCAACTGTCCTCGTTCTCCTTCAGGGTCTGTGGCAGCCAGACAAGGAAGAGGAGAGACGCACAGACACTGTTTCAAGATGCCTTCCTGCTGCAGCTGCTGGATCCCCCGGCACGCCGTGTGGATGCTGCGCATGTTATTGGCACATGTTTTAAATTATCGAGTGATTTTCTTCTGCAGCATTTGCTGGTGCAGTTTTCATTGCTGTAGTTTTTTTGTTTGTTTGTTTTGTTTTGTTTCGTTTTGGTGAGATCTGACTTCCAAAAAGTGAACTACTTAAGAGTTCACTACTACTAAAGAGACTTAATCTCTTTCCTTGTGCTGATAGCCTGTGGTCTGGGCTATGGTTCTCTTTAAAAGTTTCCCCTAGGAACCCGGTAGAATTTATACTAATGTGACTCCTGGGGACCCACCGTTTCTGGAATGAAACTACTGCATTCCTACAGATTTACCCTTCTCTATAGGTAGTTACTGAATCACATTGAAAGAAACACACACATTGTCTCTCATCTTTTTTTTATTTATTTTCTTATTCTTCTCTCAAAGACCTGGTATAATATTTGAACTTCTTTTTCAAAACCCCCAAGTGGAAAGGCATAATGCAAATAAAAATTTCTGACATCGACATCCTGGCCTTGTATTCCTGGGGATATGAAGACTTGCAAGACAAAAGAATATGCAACGAAGCACGTGTGCTCCATGTCTCCAAGTAATACTGGTGAGTTTCTGCTGATTTTACTGGCACTAGACTCCATATTGGTGAGGACAAAGGAAATGTGAGCCACCTGGTTGGTTTCCTGTAGGAAATCTTGAGTTTCCACGGAGAAGAGCCACATGAAGCAATTGCTGAACAAGACTTAGTTAAGTGACAACTGTTGGCCACATACCTGCCACAAGCACTCCTTCCCTCTCTCCCCCATAGACCAATAATATATCTACTACTGAGTGAGCACTTTTCACTTTGCACTGGACACTACTGCAAGCCCTTTGCACACATTTCCTCACTTAATCCCGTGACTCCGTGCACTAGGCAGACTCTGTTATTATTTTGCAGATGAGAAAACTGAAGCACAGAGGTGATAACAGTACTGACAGCTCAACTCTTCTCTCTCTACTCTTTTAGTAAAAGCTGTCATGTCTTACGACATACTCTGGTGATTTGAGGTCCCTTGCATTTTGGCAAAGCCTGCTGTGCTCCTTTAGAAGCACTCAATAAAATATAGACTTTCAGTAACCTTTGAAAAAGAATCTCTTTAAATTCTCCACTGGCCTCTAAATTTTGGATTCTTTAACCACTTTGGTGCAACTTAAAAGACTCATCATCCACGGAATCCTAGTTATCAGACCTTCCAAGCTAAGAGAGGCAGAAAGCAAGGGCTTGCTCTAGGTCCAGCAGGTGGTTCTCTGAGCCAGGGCTTCACATTGGCCAGGTGGGGCTGAGTAGGGATGAGTGCTGCCTGAGGGACAAGGGTGAGCATCACATCCAAGGAAACACCTGGACACCAAAAATTGATCCAAAGCAAATTGGCAGCAACATGGAATTGGTGAGTAGTCCAGACAGTGGGAGGCAGAAGTTGGAAGTGCCTATGCACGGACTCGGAGATGCGGCGACTACAAGCTCTTCTTCATGGTCGGTGATTCCGATGCCTGCCCTGTGTGTGTGTCCAGGGGCGTTGCGGGGGGGACTGCCTGTGCCCAATCTGCCCCCAACAGGGCCTCCTACACATGCACCCCAACCCCCATCTCCATTCTGCTCCACTGTCCGGCTTCACGAGAGGACTTGGGTGGGTGAAGAGGGGAGTCCAAGTGTGAAGGCAAGCGTGAAAAAGAAATGGATTCAAGACATGTCCCCAAAGCAAAATATAAAAGTCTGTCATTCTTATGAAATATAGTCGCCTGTTACAATCAGGTATTGAATACTTTGGGGTGAAATATATAATTTGCAATCCGGGGGTTACATAAGACACAGAGGGGTTATTTTAGTCTTTATGTTCTTACAATTCCTTTTGGTAATTGCTTATATATTATCTCTCCTTTTGACCTCAGGGATGTGGGCAGTTTTTATATAAGGCAACATGAGAGGCTATGAAGGTATACCATCATTATTTTTATGTGAGAATCTGCGATTTCAAGGATTTCTTTTCTGGTCGATTGGAAGAGGCTTTTTAGTGTAGTGCATTCTATCTGGAACATTGTATCCACATGGCACATAGATTACTTTTAATGCATTTATTTAAATCTTGCAAGAATTTTTAGTTTAAGTTCTTTGGGGATTTTTTTATATATAAAGAAAAAATACATTTCTTATAGTTCTGCAGGCTGGGAAGTACACGGTCAAGGGTCTGCATCTGGTGAAGGCCTTCTTGCCAGGCAGGCAGGGCATCACGTGGGGAGGATGGGCTGTGTGGTTTTTGGTTTTGTTTTGCTTTGATTTTTGTTTTGAATAGATCCTGCTTATGTAGGTCTGGCATAGGGTGAATGAGTCTAGTTACTCTTCATTTGAAAGGCATTACTCTTGATGTAGACAATACTGTTAGTGATCTTAATAATTAGTAAAGAAAATAATGTAGCATTCTGAAATCAGGACAAAAATTTGGTATCTTCCCTCCCCTGCTTGTTAAATCATCAAAAATTTAACATAAATTCCTACTTTCTAGTAAGGATTCCATAAAATGGGACGTGTTAGGCACTGCTGTTAGCAATGTTAATCTGTGAAGAACTTCTTTTGGAAAGTAACAGGGCAGTGTGAACTGATCCTACGGGCTGTCTGGTGTGAGTGCAGCCTTGGTGAGACTTAGAGCAAGTCACTCAAACCTCCTCCAAGGGTAAACTTCCTCTTCTGTGAACTAAAGATGATAACAATACCTAATTTAAAAGAGTTGTTAATATTACATAAAATAATGGTTATGGTAGGGAATCTAAATTAAGCAACTAATTGAAGAATTAAAGGATTGAGTGTGGAAAGGTGCTCATATTTTACCATCATTTATAATTTAAAAATTTGAAAGTCAGTTAAACATCTGCCAATGAAGGAATAATTAAGCACATTATTAAATAGCTTGGAATTGGAATGTTTTGCAGCCATGACATAAAATTATTGGGCAAAATAAAATGAACAGAAATCCTTAAATAACATAAATTGGAAAAAGAAGAAATAAAATTTATGTACATCATTATTAAAACATATGAATATGAAAGAAGCGAAGCAGAAAATTCACGGAATGCTAATAAGGTGGTCGAGTTATACATCTTTCCAACTATTAAGTTTTTCTATTATGTTATTATATTACTTTCATAATTAAAACACAATAGCTTTATTGATATTTTTATTTATGAAAAAATACTTTAGAAAACATAGTAATGCAGAAAATCATGAAGAATAAAATTAAAACTAACCTTAATACTGCCGTTAGTATTATAACTTACATGGTTCCATTTTTCTTTATGCATTCATTACATATGATATATATTGGACATGTATGTCTACGTACAAGTATATATACTTTCTCAAAATTAGCATTGTTTTACTATCAATTTAACTCAGCCTGGTCAGGCTGCTGGTTTAACATTCCTTTTTTATCTTTGATCTTTCCATATAAGCCTTTTCTCCCTTTCCCAGGAGCTTTGAATTCCTAGGTCTTATTGACAACACCGCGCAGTCCTTTTTTGAAATGTTCTTGTGTTCCTCGTTAAAAATGATCTTCAGAGCTGAACTGGGCCTCTGAAACATCCAGATAATACTCTTTTTTCCTTATGGTATTCTATCTCCTCATAGATACTGTGCCGTCATTGTCATTGTTTTCTCTTTAATTATCTTTAGGAAAATGAGACCCACCCAGACCTTTTGCCCCCTCCACCTACACGTGAGTCTATGAGCACTTCTCCCAGACGGAAAGCCAGAGAGGAGGTCAATGCCTTCAGTTTGTGTTTCTTATTGGAATTCATCTTGTTAGGTTCTTTTGAATTTAATCAGAATATCCTCCTGTTCTTTCTCTCAGAATTAGGGACACACCTATACCGTACATATTAATAAATAGAAGCTATCTTCAGTAGATAACACCCAGGGAAAATTCAGCCCAGAATGCCTTGTTTCTGGGTTTTTCCTATCTTGACTCCCACCTGTAGTGTTTTGCATGAGAGGAACTGCCTATCTGTGGATAAAAATAACTCTTGTTTCTTCTTCTTTTCTTTTTTTTTGCAGTTTTGACTGGGGCCAGGCTTGAACCCACCACCCATGGTATATAGGGCTGACGTTCTACTCCTTGAGCCACAGGCACCACCCAATAAAATTAACTTTTTTCTTTTTACTTGGGTGCAGAACGCAGAGGGGAAGAGTCCACTTAATGGCCTAGGTTTTTGTAGATGGCTCTGATTCCTGTTAGAGAATTGGCCGTGTGACCAGGTGGGTCTTCAGCTTAGAACCATTGCTGCACTGGAAACAGTGTCCCTGACAAGTGGAAAGGAGGCTTTGCCCAAGGAAGAACTTTTCCATTGAGTTGGATCCTCTGGATCAATGTAGAAGGAAAGTGCTAATAATGGGTAGAGTACTGAACAGATTTGATGAGTATATCCAATATGCTTGTGTCAGAAATCAGTGCCTTGGCATTGATGGCATACAAAGTTTCTCCCTTGTCAGTTACATAGCGCAGGTGCCCCAGCTAGGAGCAGATAATAGGGGGAAGTTTAGACCGTCTTCCTACCTACTTTGTGAAAAGTGATATTATGTTTCAAAGGATAAATCATGTAGAAAAGTGTCCAGTTTCTCAATCTAGCACCAACTAAATATGCTTGGTAGTAATGTTTAGAAATACCTCTAAAATCTTTCTAAAATGTTGCCTATAATCCTGGTTGCAGAACTTCCTTAATTTCTTTCTTTTTTCTGGTCAATTTGATAGGAATATGGGAGAAGACACTTAAAAACGTCTTATAAAGTTGAGGTTGCTGCTTTCAATTTAGATACTTTGTTAAATAATAGCTTTTTAAAAAAAAAATCATGATGCCTAGCCTTTTATAACCTCTCACTAAACTTTCTAAAATGATGTAGAAACACATAACTATTTCTTGAAAAACATTTGCAGACAGAATCTGTGAAGAGTTTTCACAAGCTATAAGATTAGGGGGAGCGGTAGTTTATCCACCCATCACCTTGTCAAGACATGGCCCTGCTCATCAAGTTGGTGGAAGAAAGCAGCCCGGCGCAGTTCACTGCCATTCTTCCCCACTCTGTGACCCCTGACTGAAGGACAGGATTTGGCTTGCCCCACACTTGTACATTGTTTCCCAAAACTCAGCAGGAATAGAGGGGGAAGCTGCACATTGTATTTGGGGAGATACTTAACAGCACAGGTTTTTGTTTTTGCTGTGATTCATGTTATCAGAGAATCTGCTACAGCAGTGGTCCCCAATTTGGCACCAGGGCCTGGTTTCGTGGAAAGTTTTTCCACAAAGTGGGGGAGGGAGGCTGGTGTGGGGGATGATTCAAGCGCATGACATCTTCATCTCTGATCATCAGGCATCACAAGGAGCAGCAGCCTGGATCTCTCGCATGCGCAGTGTATATCAGGGTTCCCGCTCCCCTGAGAATCTAATGCTACTGCACTGATCTGACGCGAGGTGAGCTCAGGCGGGAATGCCAGCAGTGGGCATCGACTGTAAATACAGATGAAACTTCGCTTGTTGGCCTAGTTCTCACCTCCTGCTGCACGGCCCAGCTCCTAACAGGCCCCAGACAGACCTGTACTGGTCAGTAGCCTGGGGGTGGAGGATTGTAAGGCTACAGGGCTGCGTGGCTCTTGTACTCACTAGGAGGGGCTGACTAGGAACAATTCCTCTTGTGAAGGGAAAGGAAGGCCTACCTGTGAAACTGACTTTCTGCCGCAGGTAGGAAGAATGGATTCAACCATCCACTAAACGAAATATGCAGGGAAAATCTTAGCACACGGCCTGAAGTTCAGGTTACAATTCGGAGAGAAAGGCATTTGTTTTGTTCACAGCAGGGCAAGGCTGAGAGTCATCAGAGAAGCAGAGAGCAGCACAGGGCAGCTGAAGGCCGCAGAGGGAGCAAGAAGGCCTGAGGGAATGCCTGGGACTCCCAGAACACAGGGGCCAGGAAGGAGAACGGGGCCCCAGGTGGGGAGAAACAGCACAGAGCATTCTGGAGAAGGAAAATTCCTACACGTCTTTGGCCAACAGAGAACCTCAGTCTGATTACGATGATCCGCAGTCAGATGACCAGTCGGATGAGTCAGAAGATTCCATTTGCAGGGCAGTAGAATTGGTTCCCACCTGCCCCTTAGCGTTTTATAGGAAACAAACTCTCTCTGTGGGTGAAATTTCTTCTCTGCTGCTTCTTACTTGGTTCCAGAGCACAGGCAGAAGAGTCAACTTAATGGACTGGGTTTTTCTAGATGAAGCAAAGACAACAGAGGCACATGCTTGGTTTGTTGATGAAAGCTCAGGAGCAAATATATTTTGGATGATTCTCCATATACAGCACTACTTTAGTGCAGTGATTCCTTCTGGTAACTTAGAGGACAACCCCCTTAAGGCTTCCTCTTTTTTGATTCTGGTAACTTAGAGGACAACCCCTTAGAGGACAACCCCCTTAGAGGACAATCCCCTTAAGCTTCCTCTCTTTTTTTTTGTTGTTAGATTCCTTCTGCTTCTTCTCTTCACCCCCCAGCTGCAGCTCTCTGCACCTAACTCTCATTACCACTCTTTAATAGAAAGTAACTGTGGGATAAGAAAGAAGTGGAAAAGGATCAAATACACAAACAGACTTGGCAGAAGCATATATGAATTCCTTATTATTTGCTGTGTTGTGGAAAATTATAGCATCTATGTAACGTTTTATACCTTGAAATTATGTTCTATAAACTCAAAAAACTAGTCCAGTAATTTCATTATAGTTAACTTAATAGCATAAACAATGCAAATCACAGGCATTACACAAAACAAAATATGGGATGGTTTTCTATATAGATATTAGTAAGAGGATGAGTCACATTTGAACTGCAATATATACTTGCGTTAAAACCTAGTAATTTGAATTTTTATGTCAAATTATTGATGTGGCTGTCTCACCACGCTGTGAGATTAATCAATCAGTTCACAGCACAACAAATTAACAGGTTAAAGAGCAATTTATATTTAAAAGGCAAAAACAGCAGCAATTAAAAATTGCACCAAATTCAAGACAGCCCAATGACAAACTAGTAACAAAGTATTTATTATTCCCTTCAAGTTGGAGGTTTTACAGTCTATATGTGCCAGTGCAGTAGGACTTTGTAAAATCAGAACCATATGTGACAGCCATATTTTAAAAAATATGTTGATTTAGAATCCTTAAGAAACTAAAGAACATGCTGAGTTTAGTCTGTGAATGCCAAATTTTAGTTATCTTTAATGTATCAGTAAGCTATAAATGAATAGCTTTAAGGACGTCTGGAATTATGTGTTACTTGTAAGAACTCACTAATGGCCTTTCAGACCTATTAGCAGGACCCCAGGACTTTGCACAGAGAACCATTGAGTTACAATGTCTTTAGCTTAGGGGGGAAGAGATAGGAAGGTCTTGGTGGGGTTAGTAGACTTGCCTAGGGTTAGTATCAACATTTCAGGCAGAGCAAACCTAAGCCCTTGTGAGTGCGATAAAGAATTACGTCTGACTCCTCTGCCACAAGTTAAGAACCACTCTTCAAAGCTCTGAAATGTTAAGAAGCATTTTTAATGGAAATTATTCCAAAGATGTGTACTAATTATGGCTTTGCCTTTTAACTGGAGTAGACGCATACTAATTAAGTGGTCTTTGTCCTTGTTGTTACTATCAGCTGTTGCAAAACACTGCTATAAAACGATACCCATAGGCTTTTCTAAGAGCAGGGTACCTGCGTCTAAATTACATAATCATAATCTGCTCCTTGAATCCAGAGGTTTAGTTTTTTTCCCAGTCCTCTTTCTCGCTGTCAGCTTGTCAATTCTCACATTTCACTTCTCTAGTCCAAGGGCGTTGGATTTTGTGTTAAGTGTGGATGCTAAGGGTGTCTGGATTTTATGGGAGCAAAAATATTTAAAAATTGTGATTCTTGTAGGCATATAAGATAGGAAGTGAAGCGCTTGGATTTTCAGGCATTGTTTTGGTTGCACAAAGCCTTTTCCTTTTGCAAACATACTTAATCCATTTTAGATTATTATTATGGATTTTCATAATAATCCCTTATATTTTTATGCTATTCTTCAGTTTATAAACATTTTGATCCCCATCTTTTCTCAAATGATCTTTGCCAAATCCTAGTGGGTAGAAAGAACTAACGGTCACGCTGCATTCATCACTCATATCGTTAACTAATACTCAGTGATGGCGCACGTACCAAGGAAGAGAATTCTGAGAGGTTCCGTAACATGCAAATAGCAAATGCCCAGTGCATTAGACAGCTCTGCTTCTACGGCTCTCTGTTCGCTGATCTTTCCCATGTAATATGGCATCCAGATGTTTGCACTCTCTGGTGGTGAAAGGTAATTATTATGTAACCATCTGTATTGATTTTCTATAGAGGCAGCAACTAAAGCACACACGAGCTCAGAGCCTTGACCACTTATATCAGAGCCGAGATGGTCAGCCCACCAGGATACAGAGGGGACATGATAATTGGCCAGGATGCGATCACTGCACAGTACTTGTCTCTTACATATAAAATTTTATAAAATCTTCACTATTTTTAGCACTGAAAACTCCAAATAGGCAGAAATATCTTTTCCCAGTCACTTTTCTTGAAGTCAATGGAAGCCTTTTATCTAGTAAGGTGGGTGGGTGGCTCCTTCCTAATGGGCAAAACCCAAAGGCATCCATGACCTTTTCATCTCATATTCTTTAAAATGTGGATCATCTGAGGAAGTCTAGTTTGCTGGGAGTCCCCAGACAGAGATATTTTTAGAAGGCCTTAGATTCCCAAGTATTGTAAGTCAACTTTTCTCCTGGAAGATGATTTTCCTTTAAAAGGATATATGCCTGACTTCTTGCCAAATGTGACTAAAGTTGGCAATATTTCCCAAATTTGGGAATAAATAAGTGTCTATAATATGCCCCTTCTTGCAAAAATAGTAGTCAAGGACTCTTTATTAAGGAGAAGTGGAAAAAAAATTCACTTTAGTTCACAGAATGGTAGAAGTGAAAAGAACCTTAGGAGTTGATAATTGAGAAGAGCAGATTCTATCTTTAGTCACATGGTAGAATCACCGGGTGCTTAAAAAGTTTTACCCCTCCAGAGACTGGATTAATTGCTCCTGCCGATTCCTGGAAGATGGGCAGAGAGGGGCCTGAGTGAGCGCTCACCTCTCTGATTCTGCTCCATGGACGTGGGAGAGTCACGGCTGAACGGACAGTGCGCTCATGGTGAGTCAGCAGAAAACTCAGATGACACTGGGTGAAGATATTTCAGGGCATAGAGAAAGAAAGATCAGGAAAGAACTTTGTGCTGAGAAGAAAGAAATCGGGGATATTCAGTTGCGCCCTCTTTTTTCATATGTTGAACACTTAAAAGTAAAAGAAACCTGAAAAAAAATGATAGACTCCCTGAATTGCCGGAAGACACGGGATGTGAATAATAATTTATCTAAAAACGTATGACTTGATTGAAAGTGTACGCTTATGTTTACCAATTATCGACTTATTGTTTTCTAATTTAACAGTTATCATCCTGTCTCTTTTCTATAAGCTAGATAGCTGTAGATGGTACATTATTAGCAATGAGTATTAACATTGAGTGTTAACAAGACTATGTTATACTTGTTACAAAGGAGTATTAACTCATTTATTTCCCAGAATAACAACACCGTTGGGTATTATTCTTTTCTTCCAATAAAGTACAGAGCAATTGAGGAATTTGCCTGTGGTCTTTCTATTAAGTATTAGAGCGAAATTTAGCCCAGGCTCTCAGACTTCTATACCTTAGTTCTTACACACTACTCTATTCTGCTTTCAAAGTACAAAAATCATCTCAGAATTCTTGTTAGTTTGAAAAAAAACTCTTGTGCTTCCTAGTTTTTTTTTAAAGCCTATTTTAAAAAACTATTATTATAAAACATTTACTTAGACAAGGCAAAAACCCTCATTTTCTGGAACTAGTGTAGGTTTTTGAATGGGATGAGAGATGAGAGAGAGAGGTAAGAGTCAGAATGCATGAGACGAAAGCCATCGGGCACCAGGGACTGTGATAAATAAGGTCTGGCCACTCCTGTGTCCTCCTCAGCTACAGGGTGAAGAAGGGGCTTTTCCCAACCACCAAGAAAATACCACGGAGGCAGCTCAGCCATGCTGTCTCATGGAAGACACGGTGGCCAGGTTAATCTATGTGCGGAAGAATAACAATCAAGCCAAAAACTGCACTTTGAAAAACCATTGCAATAAGGTGGAGCGCAGAGGACTTTCAGGGCAGGGAGATTCCTTTGTGTGATACGGTCATGGTGGACCCATGTTATCACACATCTGTAAGAGCCCAAAGAAAGCAACCACTGAGAGTGAAACCCTTATGGAAACTACAGACTTTGGGTGACCATGGTGCACCATTGTGGGTTCATCGGTTGTAACAAGTGTACTACGCCAGTGGGGGAGGCTGTGCGTGTGTGGGGGTCAGGGTATACTGGAAATCTCTGTACCTTCCTTGAACTTCTGCTGTGAACCTGAAACTGCTCTAAGAAACACAGTCTGTTATTTAAAAAAAGACTGCAAAACATTATGCTAAGAGAAAGAAGTCAGACATCAAAGGCCATGCTGGCATTTGCACGAATCATCTAGAGAAAGCAACTTTGTAGAGACTGGCTGCAGATTGGTGGTCACCAGGGGAGTGGGGGCAATGGGAAGGGACAGCCTAATGGGCACAGGGTTTTCTCCAGGGATGATTAAATGTTCTGGAACCAGGCAGAGGTTTTAGTGATCGCATATTGCAAATGTACTAAAAACCATTGAATTGCGCACCTAATAAATGTTAAAGCAGTAGAGTTTATGTTACATATTTTTTCCCCAATTAAAAAAACTTTTAAAATATTGCAGTATGAGAGAAGGAAACATCAACTTGAAAATTTGGGGAAAACCATGTTTTAAAAAATGATTTATGGGGCAGTGCCTGTGGCTCAAAGGAGTAGGCCACTGGCCCCATATGCCAGAAGTGGTGGGTTCAAACCCAGCCCTGGCCAAAAAAAAAAAACCTTCAAAAAACAAATGATGTATTGTAAGAACTAGTTTTAAAAAAGAAACATTCTCAAAAACGTCAACCAAATGTGGGAAGTTATGATCTCATGAGCTAGATGCAGAGAGATATAATGAAAACATTTTTCTAAGGTTAACACAATGGAATGATGTGAAATGGAAGTTATGCGAGATACAAAAAGGCTGAAATAGAATTAAAATTGTTTAGCGGAATTTAAATACAGTTGAAGGTGCTCAAAGGCTGAATTGAAACTGTGGAAAAGGGAGTCACCGATGCAAAAGAAAAACCTGAGATGCTCCTGCAGAATGCAAAAGGGAAGAACAAGTATCAGAAAATGATGAGAGGGCAGGGAATAAATGCACGCCCTAAGACATTGCTCTGAGCCCTGCCAGACAAGGAGTGGTAGAGCTCAAAACAATATACTCACCGATCAAAAACTTAATTTAGGGTTTTTTCCCTGACCTATAACAAAGGCCTAAAAATAGAGAAAATAAAATATTTCATAAAACATTGCTGACAGGAAGCTTTTAAAAATGTACCCTACGATTAAAAAAAAAGCAAAGAGCAGAAAATGTCATATAAATATCAAAATAGGACAATCTAGTTAAGCAAGGAACAGATTTCTTTGAAATAGACTATCAGAAAATGTTGGAAGAAATTCTACAGAATTTTAAGAAAAAAATATTGTGAAACAAATATATGCTTCCAATTTGTCATATGTGTGAAGGTAACAAAGAGACATTCCGAGATAAATAAGAGCCCAGAAGATATAAAGTCATATTTTTCTTTTAAAAATTACTTGAATAGGGTGGCGCCTGTGGCTCAAAGGAGTAGGGCGCCGGCCCCATATTGCCGGAAGTGGTGGATTCAAACCCAGCCCTGGCCAAAAATTGCAAAAAAAAAAAAGAAAAAAAAATTAATTGAATAAAATGGCATACACTCTGGAAAACAGTTTTGCAGTTTCTTATATAGCTACTCATGCAATTGCCACATGACTTAGTAATTGCATTTGTGGTATTTATCCTAGAGAAACGAAAACTTATGTTCACACAGAACCTCTACCTGGTCTTCATCGAAGCATTGTTAGTTGGTTCAAATGTTAATAGTGATGGCTCAGCCCCTTAGGACAGTGGTTATGGTGCCAGCCACATACACTGAGGCTGGCAGATTCCAGCCCGGCCTGGGCCAGCTAAACAACAATGACAACTGCAACAAAAAATAACTGGGCATTGTGGCAGGCGCCTGTAGTCCCAGCTACTTGGGAGGCTGAGGCAAGAGAATCGCTTAAGCCCAAGTGTTTGAGGTTGCTGTGAGCTGTGATGTCACAGTACTCTACTGAGGGTGACATAGTGAGACTCTATCTCAAAAAAGTAAAAAAATGTTAATAGTGAATTGCTGGCAAGGATGTGGAGAAAGGTGAACCTCCATACACTGTTGGTGGGAATGTAAATTGGTGCAACCCCCGTGGATAACAGTATAGGGGTTCTTCAGAAAACTGTAAATAGAACTACCATATAACTCAGCAGTCCCATGCTGGATATGCATCCAAGGGAAGCAAATTTTGCATATCAAAAAGACATTTGCACTCCCATGTTTATTACAACACTATTCATAATAACCAAGATTTGGAATCATCTTAATTGTCCATCAGTGGATGAACAGATAAAGAAATTGTGGCACACAGACAGGTAGAATATTATAGACCTACAAAAAAGAATGAGATCCTGCTATTTACGACATGATGGATGCAATTGGAGAACATTATGGTAAGTGAAATTTAAGTGAAACACAGAAAGACGCTCATCACCTGTTGCACTCACATGTGGGGACTAAATATAAGAAAGAATTGATTTCCTGGAGATAGAGTAGAATGATGGTTACCAGAGGCTTGGAAGGATAGCAGGGAAGGGGGATAAAGTGAGGGTAGTTAATGGTGCAAAAATAAAGCCAGATGATTAGATGGAATGAAAAATATTCGACAGTACAACGAAGTGACTATCATTAACAAGAAGAGAGGATATACTTTAAAATAACTAAAAGAGGTAAAGTCTCCATCTTTCTTTAAGGCTGCATAGTATTCCATGGTATACATGTACCACAATTTATTAATCTATTTGTGGGTCGATGGGCATTTGGGCTTCTTTCACGACTTAGCAATTATGAATTGGGCTGCAATAAACATTCTGGTACAAATATCTTTATTATGATGTGATTTTTGGTCTTCAGGATATATACCCAATAAAGGAATTATAGGATCGAATGGCAGATCTATTTTTAGATCTCTAAGTATTCTCCAGACATCCTTCCAAAAGGAATGTATTAGTTGGCATTCCCACCAACAGTGTAGAAATGTTTCCCTTTCTCCACATCCACGCCAACATCTCTGGTTTTGGGATTTTGTTATGTGGGCTAATCTTACTGGAGTTAGATGATATCTCAAAGTCGTTTTGATTTGCATTTCTCTGATCATTAAGGATGCGCAAACCATGATTTCTTATCTGTACCATTTTCAGACTGGCTATGTGCCTCTGGGCGCAGAACTTGGCTCTACACTACAGAAGTGACATGTTTATTTAAAAAAGTA
>CAUYRH010085579.1:0-26217 GCA_963574655.1 Perodicticus potto
TGCTGGGAGCCAAGGGGTCTCGGGAAGGAGATGGGGCGTCACTGCTTAGTGGGTGCGCAGTTTTATTCTGGGAGTGATGAAGATGTTTCCGAACTAGACAGACTGGTAGTTGTACAACATCGTGAGTGTACCAAATGCCACGGAGCCGGGGCTGGGTTTGAACCCACCACCTCTAGCATATGGGGCGGGTGCCCTACTCCTTTGAGCCACAGGCGCCGAATGAATTGTACACTTTCAAATAGCCTTACTGTTATGTGAATTTCACCTCAAGGAGTAAAACAGTCTCATAAGGATGAAAAGATACCAATAAACACTTTTTGTCATTGGGTGGGGCACATCTCTTTGTTGATCCCTGATCTGGACAAAGGCATGGTCTTCCCCAGCTTGGCTGAACTGCTCTGACAATTACAGGAGAAAACATCTGATATCTGAAGCTCAAGGGAATTTTTTAATGAGAAAATAAAAAGATGTTAAATGTCCACTTGATGTCACTTGGAAATCAACCCCATACATTTTTTCCCTTCTCGTGTCTTCTGAACTATATTTTACTCACTGGCTCATAAATTTGTCACTTAATTAATACCTTCCTTGATCCTTGTCCTTAAGTATTCTTCTTCAACTATAAATCTGAACTTTTTATCATAAATTTCACGAAAGGATAGATAACATCCACATTTCCCCTCCAAGCTTCTTGGTGCCTGACCTGGCATCAACCACACAATAATAACGGTGCCTCGATCTGAGGTGCTTTTTGTGTGCTAGGGCCCTGGTGAAGTACTTTATCCACATTGCATTTTGTTAAATTCTTGCAATCATTCTGTGAGGCAGGTATTACCACATCCAATTGCAGATGAGAAAGCAAATTCAGAAGGTGAGTGGGTCCCCAGTGTCATAGTTGGTGCTGGGAGAGTACTCATGTCTGTCAGGGGTGGGACACTGGGGCTTTCTGATTTGATTTTTCTTTTTTTGAACACCAAAGCAAGCAAGACAACCTCTGTCTTTCTCTGCTGCACCCTCCATAAAAAGATTAGTTCTGTGAAATTTGGATTCATTCAAAAGGTCATACTCAAGGATCTAGAAGGCCACATGTGGCCCAAGGCCCCAGGTTCCCGACCATTCCTGGATCACATTATAAATGTTTTTCTGGATTAAGTTTAATTTGTTTCCACAATTGGACTTTGAGAGTCTTGGTAGAAAGAAATGGCAGCCGGGTAACCTTGTCTGCCATGGCCATTTTCTTTCTGGGGCCTTTGTTGTCCTCTGTGCAGTGGGACAGCTGGATTATCCCTCAGTGGCTATAATGGAGTGAGTACCTGAAAGAGACTTTTTACCTAAAAGCGAAGATTTCAGGCTTTCCTGGTTATGGGGGAGGGAGGGCTCCTTAATTCTTTTTCAGGGAGAAACTTATAGAGAGTCATTTTCGTATTAGAAATAGTCCCACTCCCACCAGTTGAACCCCTCAACTCATAGTGGCAGAGTCATCACAGTGTGTCCATCTCTGTGCCCCACCAGCACACCTGTGGTGGGTGTCGCGGGGAGTTGTGAGCTGCCTAGAACCCCTTCAGGGAGACTCATATCTCAGCTGTCAAGTATCCATGGCTATGAACTCACAGCTGAATCCCTCCTGCTGGTGGCTAGCAGGGGTGCCTCCCCCAAGGTCGTGCTCCTGTCCCCAGCCTGCCTGCCTCCAAAGACAGGTCCCTGTAGGGGTGCAAAAACCAGGCCCTCTTGCCCTACCACTTCTGCAAGACCATCCATCCTTCCCCAGAGCCCCCCAGGGGTCACTGAGGCCTTTGTTCTGGTTCCATCCATAGGTCAACTCCTCCCCACAAACTCCCCAAGGGTTTATTGGTTGGGGTACTCCCTACCACACCTTCTGACTCCAAATTCCCTCCCCAAACTTGCTTACTAGGGAGCCTGAGCTAGGACAGTGCAGTTATGGTGCCTTCTGTTTTAGATAAGGAAACAGTGATGTGAATTGCCTCAAGTCATAGGGTTTTTTCAGTGGACTTTTTTTCAGTTTGCATTACCCTTGTCAGTTTATGGGCCTGTGTTGCCCAACTGTGAGCATAGGGGTTAAGTTTTGTTTACTCTACTATGACTCAGCACATCCAAATCAACCTCTCAACCTCTCTTAGTCCCTGATAAGCAGGACTACTATCACTTGGCTCCTGGTCCATTTGGTTCCTTGACCCCTGATGTTCTTCTGCCTTTGGCCCTGCCCTCCACATTTCCACTGCACACCTGACTTCCACCGAGGCACCCAATAGTACATCTCTGCTGAGCCTGGATCACTGATCTCCTTGTAGGAAAGACAGCTGTGGAATAAGAAGACCCAGAGCAAGAACTAGGTCTTATTCTAGAATGGCTCACTGTAGAAAAAGAGGTAAACACACACAGAAAATTGCCCCAACCTGGTGAGGGTTCCCATGGCAGAAGTAGGTATGGAATGCTAGGAAAACATAAAGGGTCACTTTGCCCCATCTTATAGGTCATTCCTGCCCTCACTGAACTTACATCCCAGAAGTGAGGGCAGGAATTACATCCCACCTGCAAAGAAGTAGATTAAGTTAAACAACCAGAAGATACACTAAGGCAGGGAGGGAACATGGGGCTTAGATGGTGACCTCAGGTTCTGTGGGCAGAGCCTGCTCCAGCCCTAACGCTTTTGCACAGACTGTTGCTTCCACCTATAGGACACTTTACTCCTTGGTGAACTCCTATTGACCTTCAAGACTCGATCAAAGCCATTTCCTATGCTGGTCCTTTATAATGTTCTAAGATAGAGACTGGAAAACTATTTTTATGAAGGGCCAGGTGGTAAATGTTTGTGGGCCATAGGGCCTCTGTTGCAACCACTTAACTCTGCTATTATAGCATGAAAGCCGCCATATACTATATGGTGTGCCTATGTTTGTATAAATAAAGCCTCATTGGAACATAGGTCTGCGCCTCCCAGAAAGAGTCTACCTCTCCTCTTTGTGTGGTTCCTCCCTCTTGTTAAAGAAACCTCTGTGTTAGAGACCTGAGGATGTTGCATTTGCCTATTTCATTCTCTGAAAACTTCTCAGGGGGAAACTTATTATCTGTGTTTTCTAGGCACTAAATGTCACTCCTAGTCCAGGAGTTAACTGTGGGCAAAATCTGGCTCTCTGGCCATAAATAAAGCCTCATTAAATAAATAAAGCTGTATAAATAAAGCCTCATTGGAACATAGGCACACCGTATAGTATATGGCGACTTTCATGCTATAATAGCAGAGTTAAGTGGTTGCAACAGAGGCCCTATGGCCCACAAACATTTACCACCTGGCCCTTTATAAAAATAGTTTTCCAGTCTCTACCTTAGAACATTATAAATGTTCAATCAGTACTCACTCACATAACAAATAGAAATAAATGAATGAATAACAGGAGACTGCTTTGGTGAATCACATCAGTGCTTTCAACTGAGAAAGTGGAGTTGGTTATGCAGTGTTTGGAAATTCATATCCAATCCTACTAACTCCAAGGAAAAACGTGCCTGACATCCTTAACTATCCCCTTTCTTATTTTCTTCATCTTCTACTCTGCCTTGTTTAAGCATTATCAAGCGCCAGTATAAACTTGGGTAAGGGTCTCCCTGTCTCTGACCCACAGTTCCCTTGATCTGACTGAGATGAGATGAGTAAAAATGTGATCTTCCTACAATGCCCCAGCATGAATCCCCAGGCAGTGTCTGTTAGACAGCAGTTGCTGCAGCCTACGTGACTCAGCATTGACCCTCTTTCTTGTCATCGCCACTCTGAAGGGAAACGCACTCATTTTTCCTACCTGCAAGGGAGCAGATGGGCAGCTCTGTCACACAGGCACCATTTTTGTTCATTTGTTTGGTATTTGTGTTTTGCATTTTAGTTCAAAACATATTTTAAAATCCACAAAATATTATAACCATATTTTTATGTCAACATTTATTTATACTTATTCTCTCCAGTTCTTTTCTTACTCTCTTATTTTCATGTTTCTCTCTGAGATTATTTTCCTCTTCTATTAAGAACTCTATTATCTGTGTCTTTCTGTTTTGGTTTGCCTGAAAATATCTTTTTGTCATCTTCATTTTTGAACAATATCTTTACTGCCTATGTAACACTCTAGTTAGTAGCTATTTTCTTTTTGCAATCTAAAGATGCCATTCCATTGTCTTCTGGCTCACATTGTTTCTGTTAAAAAGTGATGAGTCTTACTTCCATTTCTTTAAAGGGGACCTCTGTTTGTCCTTTTTTCTTTTATTCCTTTCTTCCTATTTCTTTCTCTTTTCTTTTTCTTCTTTCTTCCTTTAAATAAAAAACAAAATATAAAATGTAACAATAAACAAAAAAGTGCACCTGACCTAAATATATACATATCTAAATGAACTTTCATAAGCTGAACACACCCAGGGTATCAGAAAACCAATAAAGATACAGATGGTGACTCACATTCCATCCCTGACACATCTTTTTCCCCAATTACTCCATGCCATATCTCTTCTCCTAAATACTCTTCAACACCACCACTATGGATTAGTTTTTTCTTTCTTTCTTTTTTTCTCCTCTTTCTTTTTTTTTTTTTTTTTTTGCAGAGACAGAGTCTCACTTTACTGCCCTCAGTAGAGTGCAGTGGCATCACACAGCTCACAGAAACCTCCAATTCCTGGGCTTAGGTGATTCTCTTGTCTCAACCTCCTGCGTAGCTGGGATTACAGGTGCCCGCCCTTTCCCCCCTCTTTTTATAGGAATTGAATCATGAAGACTTTTGTGTTTGGCTCCTTTTGTTCAATATTATGTTTGTGAGTTTCACACATCAACCTGATATTGTGTGTAGTTATAGAGGCTATGTTCTCAATGATGTATAATATTCTATAAAATGAACATTCTTTACTTAATTCGATTATCCATTCTAAGGGGTATTTGGATGATTTCCATAAGGAACAGTGCTGCTATGAGTATTCCAGTGCATGCCTTAAGTAAACATGGCTAGAAATGGAATTGCTGGTCAGAGTTTATGTATGTTTTCAATCTTTGTGCATGCTTCCAAATAGCTGTAGAAAAAGGCTGTGGTTTCTACTTGGAGTCACTAAGATTTGTAGCTATTACACACTGCCCTAACATGAGGGAAATTTATCTTTTACATTTTGGTTATTCTAGACCAGGTGTGGTGACTCATGCCTGTTATACCAGCCTTCTGGTAGGCTGAGGCAGGAGAATTATTTGAGGCCAGAAGTTTGAGATAAGCCTGGGCAACATAGTGAGACCCCATGTCTAAAAATTTTTTGTTTAAAAATTAGCCATGCATGGTGGTGCATACTTATTGTCCTAGTTACTTAAGAGGTTGATGTGAAAGGATTTTTTGAGGCCAGGAGCTGGAGCTTACAATGAGTTATGATTGTGCCACTGTACTCCATCCTGGGCAAGAGAGTGAGACCCCCTCATCTCAAAAGAAAACAAAATGACGCAAAACATTTTCATTATTCTGCAAGATGCAGCTCAAGTTTTTGAGCTTTGTCTTGACACCCTGATTGAACTGAAAACCACAAGTTCTCAGGCCACGGAAGACTAGAAACAGAGATCTAAGGCAGGAAGAAAGGCATCTGATAGTCACAGATCCTGAGGTCAGATAGAGCATTATTATTCCCATTTTACAGATAGAGAAAGTGAGGCCCAGAAAACTTGAGTGACTTGCATACAGTTACGTAGCTGGCAGGAGACAGGATCTAGATCAGACTAAGTTTCTCTGACTTCTAAACCCCATCCCTAGCACACGAGCCCTTTGACACCTCTCTTCACTGTGGGTGCACCCTGCTGCCTGCTCTTCTTGAATCCTTCTGCCTGCATTGAGGATTTTGGCTCTGAGCCTCACTTTTCTGCAAAAAAGAAAAAAGTCAGTGAAGGCAAGCAGGTGAAGTGGGGTTTTCTATTTTGTTCCTCCACTGGCTTTGAGATGAGAAGTCTCAGAGAGATGAAGTGATTCTCACAAACATAATATCGATGGGTGGCCAAGTGGAATTCAGGCCTACGAAGCTGCCTGCCACCTGGCCTGGCTGGATCTGTGGTTTCCAAGCCAGTTCTGAGAAAAGCAGAAGATAGATTTCTGTTTTATTTCCTCAGCATGAATTAATGTTTGTCTTGAGTCATAAGGTAAGAACTGTTTCCAGACAGAGTGTGTGTGTGCATGTGTGTGGATAAACAGGAAGCTTTATAGAAGTGTTCTCAGCATGTCAAATGCAGCTACTATTCTTTATTTTGATTTCTAAATCCTCTCTAGCACAGGTCTTAACCACAGAGCTGACCCTGCTTCGTATTTTGTGAATGAACTGGCGACAAGTAGAAGTGTATATGTGCATGGGGCACACACACAAACACCCATGCACGTGCTTAGAAAGCAGTCTATCAGTGCCCCTGTCGTGAGTACAGATATCATAAATACTGAAGAATTAAGTATTTATTGTTCATGGTGCTTCCTGAGATTCCTGGAATGTTAGGAAATACATCTACAGTTTAGTTCCAGCTCCTGGACATAACCCAGAAATAGGGGCAAGTAAAGGAGCCAGGCCTGTGCTGACTCTCTGTCTCCTCCCTTAAGTGTTTATCCAACAATATTCATTGTTAACCATGCACAGAGTTGGATGCTGGGCTGTGAAGATGAAGAAGGCATAGACCTAGTCTTCATAAGGCTTTCAAGTGACAAATATCGAGACATTTGCATGAGAAGTCCTCTGACTGCATGCATGCAATGTGCAAAGGCCACAAAGACAGGGCCCTTACCTTTCCTGTTCACCTCCATGTCCTCCGTACCTGGTATAGTTCCCAGGCTAACAGGATGAAGGTGAGCATGAAAATGAGGCCAACTTGACTAAGGCAATCAGGGCGGTAGAGAGAGGAGCTAAGGAAGAAGCTATAATCCAATAGGCTTAGCTGGTGAGAAGCTGGGTTTCCATGACTGACTCATTCATTTACTAGTTCTTCATTCTCTGGGTATTAACTGAGCTCTTTTCTCCTTTATTGCTTATAGACCAGTAGGGAAGGAAGACGAGTGAGGACTAAATTGTAGCACAACTTGGAAAAGGCTACACCAAGATCAAAACAGTATGAGGCACAGGAGAAGAAGGCCCTAAGAGCCCAAGAGAGGGTATGCGGCTTCCCAAACAAGGTGTTATTTGCACTGGCCTTTAAAGGAATTTTTCAGGGTCATGTATGAAGGTGTCAACAAGACCACAGGGCTCAAACCCTGAAGGCCCCAACTCTGGTGAAACTGGCAACACACTCTGACATGACCATGTGTGTGAAGGAACTTTATACACTGTGAAACAAACACCCTGATAGTGATTTGGATATTTGTAAATTGTGGCTTCACAAGTCCATGGAAGGGTGTTGGTTTTGAGTGGAGGCATTACCACTCTTGACACTCAGTCATACGTAGAGCCTGTTGGTGGTTAGCAGAAACTCCAGAATCTGATACAGATGAGATCCTAAAGACTCCATAGTCATTGAATTTTGTTTTCATTCATTATTTTATTGTCTTATTTAGTCATTCATCCACAGCAGTAGGTCCTTTTCTTCATAATATTTCTTACATGCAAACTCCATGCACAGGCCATCCAAAGTAGACTCACTTCAGTGGAAGCAGAGAAAGAAACTAGCAGGATCCTGTCCCCTTCATCTACCTTAGGCCCTAGGATGCTTCAGGACTTCCAAAAAACATAGTTGGAAAACTTCACCTTGAACTTACAAAGTCAGATCCAGAGGAGGAAAGCAGCTTGCCCATGGTCTCAGAGCATGGTCTCAGAGCAGGAAACCTAGGCTTTTGTTCCCAAAGTAAGACTCTTTCACAGGAGCACCCAGGAAATCCGGCCTCACAACAGACAAGGAAGACAACTAAGGTCAACTAAGTGGGGGTCCTTTGGTGGGGACGGTGGAGTCCTCTCTGAAGATTTGTCCTCTGCCTGCCTTCCCAGCTAAGATATGTTCAGGCTCAGGGAGCTGAGGAATGTGCGTCTGTTCCTGCTCCTGCTGAGTGAAAACCATGCACTCTGGGAAAACACATTCACCCCTCAGGCTCGGTTTCCTCACCTGTGAGATGGAAACATACTGAGCAGATTAAATGACCTGTGTCCCTCATAGGACCCATGGTCAGCCCAGTGCGTCTGTCATGACTTGGGTTTTTGATAAATGCCATTTCCTTCCTCCTTGTTATGGCAAAGTCTTACAGAGATCGTTTCCACTTAACCCTGCGGTTTCAGACTTGTTAAATAATTAGTCACGGCATCTCTGTGGTCATAGAACAATATTCTCCTTTCTCGGATCACCAACTCTTTAAAACTCTTTGGCACTTTTAAGTGGACCAAAATGACTCTGAGGCCATCCTTCTTCCTTCTCTGCCTCCTGACTCTGTTAGGGGTGGTTTGTGGGCACCTGCAATGACCTGGAACAACCCCAAATCACAAGGAGGACCAGGAACAAACAATGGAAACTCTCCTGGTGAGCCCCACGCCCACTTCAGCTAGGGCTGCTGACTGGAAGAAGAAAGCTGGCAAAGAACTGGTCCAGCAAGTGTGGAAAGTTTGAGGGACAGTGGAAGAAAGTTCAGCAATTTGGTTTAGTTTCACTCACAATCTGTCACTGAAAACATATTCTGAGTCAAATCTTGTTCTGACCTTGGGGAGTCAGAACTAGAAGTGAACAATGCTTCCAAAATGCCACTGAAAACAGGGATTGCCTTCTAAAAATGTGGATTCTGGGGTCTCACCCCAGAAGCCCTGGTGGCAAGGTGGAGGATGTGTAGAGGCACAATGCTGAACTGGAGGTCACTGCTCAGGGAACGCCAAGTCTGGAGGGCAAAGCAGGCAAGCACATAGGTACCACTACAGGTCAAGTGTGTTGACCGTGGTCATGGGGCATTGCCAGTCTACAGAGGAGGCACCTGCCAAGCTGGGTTCAGAGAGTTCTTCTGCTGGAGCCTCTGTGTCCCTCCTGACTTGCATGGAAACACTGAAATTAAATTCCCACCCACTGGCTTGACACCTTCATTAGAAGATGAGATACATTACAGTTAGGGTTGCACAGACTGATTCAGACTTCATCAGGAAACAGCAGCTCTTAAGGTCCACGTTGGCCCTCAGAGACCATCCCAAGAAAAGAGAAGCAAGGAGAGGGTGTCCAAGTGCTCAGCTGTCAGAGCCTGAGGTTTGCCCTGTGGTCGTTCATGCTGCTTCATTTCCTGTGACAGTGGCCATGCTATTTCATCTCCCTTCCCGTATCTTGATCTGAAAATTGAGGAGGCTCACTCTAATCTGCAGGTTTATCATAAAGATTTGATGGTGACTATAATGTGTTTTAACCCCATGGTCATGTCCTCTGAACTCAGAAAATATTTCTTCTTGCCATTAATTATGGGGGTGGATATTAGATTCTTGATCCATCACTTCCCCCTACGGAAGAATCCTGGAGAGCCCATACCAGATTGGCTTTTGAAAGACAAATAGTCACTTAGTGGAAGAGTGAGGTTTCAGTTCATCCCGTTCCCAGTCCTGAGTTCCCACCTGTCAGGCTGGGAACCCCTTGGGTTGTCTTCTCAGGAGCCATCTCCTTCTTCTAAATACTGAAGGTCTAAAGGGTTCCAAAGCTCACTGCAAAGGGGATAATCCCAAGGTGGCTTCCAGAATTTCTGCCTCTGGGTTTCTTTGTGGCATTTCAGGGCAGTAGATGCAAACAACGAAGATGCCACTGGCTTGACCAAGAGGCTGACCCGGTCAGTGTAAGGTTCACTTTCACAATCCCTTCTACAAACATGGCTAGTCAACAAAAGAAAAAAAATATTTAACTGTTGGTCTTATCGGCACAGTAAAAGTAATCTTTTCAATACATCTTCCTCCATTAGCTAACAAACATAAGTGGTTCCAGGCTGATCCAACTGTACGTGTCAGCAGGGTCTCAGCACCTCCACAAGCAGAAGAAGTGTCAGGCACTTGCCTGCATTTGTCCTCATAGAGGCCTCGCTACCACCATCTCCCAGCTGGGGAATCAGGTGGGGGGCCAGGGTGGGGAGACAGGTCCTCTGACCCTGGGTCCAGTGCCCTTTCCTCTGCCTCACCCCCAGCATTACAGAATGGACCGACTCTTGAAGCCCTGGTGATGGCAGCCCTGCTCGGCAACCACGTCCATCAGCAGTCCCTCTGCTGTCACTGCCCTCATTGGCGCTGCACCCACTCTTAGTTCAACTACTGGATGTGCCTGTGCAACTGGAGATACTGCCAGGAGCCTTTCAGCTTCTGAAGAGGACATGGCAGAAGTTGAGAGGGCCAGTGTGAGTCCTGCCTCCTCGGAGCCTCAGGGACATACGGCCTGGGTTTCTTTTGGAGGTGAGGAGAAGATAACAAGGTCAAGATAGAGCATGAGGATGAGACCACAGCAGATGCAATGTCCCGTGGGGCACGAAGGGTCTGGGACTGAGTGGGGCTGGGCTGGGTTAGGGCCCCTCTTTTGGCATCTTCTGAATGAACTCTGGCATGAGTGTGGGTTTGGTGTCTCAGGGCTCTGTTTCCACCAGAGAGGGGGGCTACTAGCAACAAACTTCCAGGGACAGTAGTGAGGGTTAAAAACACACCTCTGCTGAAAAGTCAATTCACATTGAACTCCTGCCTGTCAGACACCAGGCACAGAGCTGGGTACACACACATGGGTTACAGGGAGGAGGTGAAGAGAGTGCCCTCTTCAGCCAGGCAGGCTGGGGGCCAGGTACTGACCTTGAAGCAGCTTATTTCTGTGTTTATTTGTTTGTTTATTACCTGCCTGTGAGTGAGTCTCACTCTGCATTCAGCAGTCTCAGTGATGAGTTCAGAAACAAATACTTTAAGATACGCTTATATTCCAGCAAGCGCAGGTTGAGCCACAGGCTTTCTAGAGGATAGACGTGAGCACGTACCCTGACAACAGAACTTGCCAGTACCTTGGATGAGAAACACATGTCTAAGGCTCAGTTTCCCCATTTGTGAATTAAGTACATTACCGTGTTGAATTCTCATGGAGGGCAAGTGAAATTACAGACCTGATGTGCACAGCACGGTGCCCAGTGTGCAGCAAATGGGCACTGACAAGTGCTTTGGTATCGCTGCCCACACTTTATGCTTAGATTTTGAAGCCTGTCACTTAATCTAGGTCTCATCCCTAACCTGATCCTAGGGATGGTGACAGAATCTACTTTGTTGATTATTCTGAGAATTAAATCTAGGCAAAACACTGCTCTTCACCTGAGAGTGGAAGCTGGGAAGCAGAGGGGAAGAGGTGCGGGATTGGTCAGTCTAGTATTTTAAGACAAGGACTAGGTCCTAGTCGCCAAGGCACAAAAGGCATGCAGATCTGGTCGCTTCCTGCTACACAGGGACCCTGCAAGGACGACAAGGATTAGTACATGAGAAAGCACTTTGCCAACTGCAAAATGCTCTACCAATCTCAGGGCAAGGTCACCGCCAATAGCTGTTATCATTTTCATGGTTGTTCTTATGATTCTGGAGGGCTGAGTCCATGCTCTGATTTCAAGGCCATCCTGACACCTGACAGAAGCTCAGTCCTTTGCAGGGCTTGGCTCAGTGTGTGGCACGTGGCTGGGCTTCCCTGAGTGTCTGTGGAGTTGCCTGTGTCTTCTGTGTGTGTAGGGCCCTAGGCACTCTGTACTCTGTGTGGAGTGGGGATCCATGCCTGGTAAGCTGCTGCTGCTCTGGCGAAGGACGAACATTCATGGACAGTGCTTTGCCAACTGTAGAACTTGGCAAATGTTTGCTGACATTATTACCTGCCAAGGGGGTCCCGTGTGTCATCTACTCTTTCCTGGGAAGGAAAAAAGTGGTTATCTATTTGCAATAGTCTTCATCTAGTATTTTAAATATGCAGCTTGCCATGTTTTCAGAAAGAAATGAAAATTAAAACATCCCTGGGAACATTCTTTTTTTCCCCTCTCTCTAGATTTCCTCATATGCACAATGTCCTTCAATTAAACCTAAAATCAAATCATATTCCCCTTGAGTGGTCATTTTAATATTTGCAGGCTTCCTGGGAAAGGAGATTAGAAGTGATTGATTCCACAAGCGAGCCCTCTTCTGCCTCTAGAGATGCTCTGAGAGTCTGTGTGATCTGGGCCGTGCCTGGAGCAAAGCGTGGCCACACCCTTGGTCTTCCCCAGGGCCTCCCCCTGAAGACTCGGACCCAGACTCGGCCTTTCTTTCACTATTCTAATCTGAGAAGCTATTGGCTATTAAAACAACAGTCCCCAAGCTTTTTGGCACTAGGGACCAGTTTCAGGGAAGACAACCTTTCCATGGTCTGGGGTAGGGGAGAAAGGATGGTTTCGAGATGATCTTGAGAGCATTACATCTCCACCTCACATCGTCAAGCATTAGACTCTCATCAGGAGAGTGTAATCCAGGTCCCTGCCATGCTCAGGTTACAGTAGGGGCGAGGCTTCTATAAGACTCTAGCACTGCCCCTGATGTGACAGGAGGCAGAACTCAGGCGGAGGTGTGAGTGATGGGGAGCTGCTGTAACTGGACTTCACGCCCTCACCTGCCCACTGCTCACCCACTGCTGTGCAGCCTAGCTCCTAACAGGCCATGGACCAGAACCATGGAGCCCAGGAGTCAGTGACGCCGTCTTAGAAGGCACGATGCCTTAGAGGGCCCGTCCTTGCTCCATGCCGTCCCCTCTCTCGGGGACACTCTCTTCCCACATGTTCACGCTCTTTCCTGGACTCTGAGTAAGGAATCTCTGCCTTATGTCTGGAGGATCAGTCCTTAAGCCTCTGATCAGAGTATCATGATAGTCTCTGGAGCCACTGCCTCTCCTACACACTTTCCAAGGTGCCACACATTCCACCCCACATCCCACCCCCATGACATACTCTGCTCCATGTGGCTCACTAGGGTCATGCCAAGGGGCTTCTTGCTGCTCCTGAAAACTGTCAAGCCCTTTGCTAGTTCAGGACATGGAAAATGGATCTTCAAAGGTTGGATTCCTCCTTACCCCAGAGAGTCACTTGGCTCAGGCTTCAGAGCCTTCAGCTTCTGCAAGAATGTAATCTCCTTCTAGTGGGACATTCCCCAGCACCCCTGTTATGCTGCAGCCATGCCCCTCCCAGCACTGGCCCCACTCCTGGTTTATTATTTCCCTGCCCCTTGTACTCAATGCATGGGTCCTGCTATGTGTCTCACTCATTTGCTGGCTTATCAAAGGCAGGGAGTTCTGTTTTTTTCCATCTGTTTTTTCCATGTCCTACTCTTTTCTTAAAACAGTGGTTGGCTCACAGTATTCCTTAGAGAATGTTTAGGAACAAACATCATTTGGAAAAGTGGATGCCTCCAGAGATGGGCACACGGCCCAAGCCTGCCCAGGTAGCATCTTCAACCCTCCCTTGTTCCAGGGATTGCCCCAATAAGATCCAAGACCCAAGACAGGCCAATGTTAACCCAGGACTGTTTCTGCAGCTACTGGAAATAAGCTCTTCTCTTCTTTGCAGTTGCTGAATTTAAGATGCAGCCTTCCAGTGATGGGAGGCCACTTTACTGTGACTTAGGGACAAGCACCAGAGGCGGGAGCTTGGTGAAAGCAAAGACAGCCGGGGGTGGAGAGAGACCTGCCTTAGCGTCTTGAAGTTGGCGTTTTCCTTCACTGATTCCCCTCTGTCCGTCCATACCTGAATCTCACCTCTGACTCGTCCTTACTTGAACAAATAAAATCCCTGTTTTGTTTAAACCAAATTGAGTTGGGATAAATCCCTGGCAACAGAAGGAGTCTTGATGGTTTGAGTTAAAGCTCATCCTCCCTGAGGAAGCTCCTGTCCCTTCCAGAAGACCAAGTGTGCCTTCCTCCACCAACTGCCCCTCCCTCCACCCCTCTTAACTGGCATATAGCATCTCTCCCCAGTGGCTTTCATTATTGTGTCGTGGTGTAGTATTTGCCTATCTGATTCCACACCAGTCTGGACCTTCCTTGAGGCTCAGAATGGTATATGAGCCATTTCTAGATGTTCTATGCCTAAAACAGTCAGGTTCATAGATGATGGCCATAAATATTTGTTAAATCAACAGTTGAATTAATGAAATCAGCTTGCTTCCTTCCCCTGGGTAAGTCTGACGTCCATCTATTTTCAAACGTACCTGACCCAAACTCCTTTCTTGGGGATTGGCTTCAGGAGATTTCTCTAACAGTCTTACAGGGTGTGTGGCCTCTTCAAAAGCCGACCCCGGACAAGGTAAGATGGCTGCTTTATTCCCCACCAGACACCAGCCCATGCCATTTAGGAAAGTGGCATTTCAAATGGATTAAGTTTAGCAAACAGCCCTGAAGTGAATTAGAAATTCTTTTTGATTAAAAAATACCTTTTATTTCAATGCATAGAGGCCAGGAGTGAGTTTATGTTTTTAATAAGCTGTTCTGTATTCTGAATTTGATTTTATTTTTCAAAGGGATGATAGAAAAACGGGCTGGGGGAAAATCTTCTAAAATTTGTCAACATAGCCAAAAGGGAGTAGGTGGGAGGTGAGAGTGGGTGATGTTTAGTGATTCGGGGGATGTTGCTGCCCCTAAATCACAGATCGGCCAGCTAGCTGCGGGTGACGTGAGTGGCTATGTCAATTTGAAAAATGGAGCAATGGGGAGCTGCTGGCTTGGAAGCCACCTGTGTCTTCTCCATCTTCCTAAGACATGATGTGAAGGTATCTCCACCTCTAGTTTTCAGCCTGGCCAGGCCAGGGCATGATAGTATCAGCAGCCTCCTGAGGAATTTGAAATAAATTCACACTGCTAGCACGTCTCCAGGCACCCTCCACTCTGTACTGAATTACCCCTCAGGAGGAAAGAAGGAATAAATGGCCATCACCTGGCCCTCCAAGGTGTTTTTCTTCCTCGAGGGAAGGGAGCATTCTCTGCCACCCACACTCACCTGGTCTGTCACCCAGGAAGACCGAGGCACTATGTTTAAGCACAAACAGCTGATACAGAGGGTGGTGGCAAGAGCTCTAGGACCCCCCACTGGGATTCTGGAGACCAGCTTTGCCCCTGACTTTGTGTGCTCTTGAGGAAGTCTTAAGGACCCTTCATGCTGGTTTGGTAAAATGCCGAACTGGTGGGTGACCTCAAAGACCCTTGCCAGAGCTATTGTTATTATCCTTGTGGGATTTCTCTCTCATAATTGGTCCATATAAAAATAGAGGTGTTTGTTAGCAAGAGGGGGAGAAAACTGAGCCTCAGTTAGATACGCTTGCAGTGAGAAGAGTTGGCTGGTCTATCCTGACTCAGGCAATACCTGAGGGCAAGGCCTGGGAGTGTCCTCAGCCCCACCGATTACAACCTGAGTCATCCTCATTAGCTTCTGGACCTGCTGACCTGATTAGCTCCCCACCATCCACCAGTTAATTCCCCGCTTAAAACCCTGTTGGCCACTACTGTGTAGGCGGAAGTCCTAGCTTTCACATGTGATTTATCAACATCTTTCTTGGCTGAATGCAGCCTGCCCCAAACCCCACCTCATTTCAGATCTCATCCTCTCCAGCCCTTTCCTGAGCAGGTCATGTTTATTCAGGCCTCTGCTTTTAAGCATGAGGACCTCCTCAGGAGCGCCACTTCTCTGCTCTGCTCATACCTCCTGCAATAGGTCAGACACTCACTTCTCTAGGGTTCTCTTTCTGATCTCTCCAGGCACGTTGAGTACACGTAGCTTTGTTTTCCACAGCATGGTGAATCTTCCCTAATCTCTCTGACGTATTTTTTGAAAAGAGTTTGGTATTGAGATAGAGTCAAAAACGTTGGTGACCGTTCCAAGACCAATGCACAAACAGACACTTCGGGTGCAGTGAAATCCGGGCTTTGGTGGAGGAGAGTGTGGGATCCGTGGGAGTGCGGTGTGCCTGGCAGTCCCTACTCCAAGTGCGTACTTACTCATTGTCTCTGTCCCTCACTAGCTTGCAGGCTCCTAGTGAGTAGGGGCCTAAATGATCGTCTCAGTATCCCTACCACTCGTTTGGGTGGTGGTAATCTGGCACACAGCTTTTACCAAGTATTTGCTATGTGACGAGTGGATGGCACTTGGAGCTCTGGGTTTTGGGGCAAGGGTTGCCTGCACCTGGATAGTCAGAACAGGTGTCCTCTCTGCTGATGCTCAGCTGCAAAAGGATGGGACGAGCTGGAGACAGCTGGACAGACTCCCTTAGCTTCTCGACAAATATGTTGACAGTGAGGGTTGAGCATATTGTCTTTATTGTTTCAAGTCGAGGGTACAAAGAATTAGGTTATAATGTTTAATTTTCATCTTTTAATTAATTAATTAATTTTATTTTTTTGAGACAGAGTCTCTACCCTGATGACCAGTTGCCTGAGGCTAGAGTGCAATGGCATCACAGCTCACAGCAACCTCAAACTCCTGGGCTGAAGTGATTCTCTTGCCTCATCCTCCTGAGTAGCTTGGTCTACAGGCATGTACCACTGAGAACAGTTAATTTTTTTCTATTTTTAGTGGTTATAGGGTTTCCTTCTTGCTCAGGCTGCTCTCAAATTCCTGAGCCCAAGCAATCCACCCACCTCGGCTTCCCAGAATACTAGGATTATAGGTGTCAGCCACTATGCTCAGCCCTTTCATCTATTTTAAAGAGATGCATCCCCCAAACCTCTAAATTACTCTGAGGAACCACACACGCACACAGCTTAGAGTCAAACTACTTATATCCACATGTTCTAAATACATACGTAGAAATAATGCATATATACATGCTTCCATAATTTATTTCAACTAACTAGACATGGACAGTGTTTGCATCTACTGAAAATATGCAAATTGTTTGTTTCCTTAAATTATAGATGTCATATTTAAAATAGGCCCATGTGAATTGTGAGCAGAGCATTATGAATACGTAATCCTGTTTGCTCACATTCATCACCTGTATGCCATGTGCCAAGCTCTGTGCTAGCACTTTGCCGTTGTTATTTCATTAGATCTCATCGTGGTCCCCTGGAGAACATAGAATGCAGTGGTTTTCAACTTTCTCTTTTCAAACAGAATTTGGTTTAAAAATGTGGGTAGAAATACACCTTAGGTCAGCGGTTCTCAACCTGTCGGTTGCAACCCCTTTGGACTATATTAAAGGTTCATGGCACTAGGAAGGTTGAGAACCACTGCCTTAGGTAGATGCTCCAGAGGACTCCAGTAGGAACAGACCTGGCCTCAGGACACCCTCCCCCACACCCCGCCAGCTGCTCAGCACACTTATGGTGGTGAGGGGTGTCAGAATGTTCAACAGAATAGACAGAAAACTAGTTTGGGGACATCTGAATAAAATTCAGCAATTTATCAAAGAATGGATCCCAGCAGAGTTAGAAGATTAAAAATTACCCTGGAGCCAAGACAATCTAGCCCGAAGGCTATAACCATAGTTGTTCCTCTCCCATCCCCTAAGGCAACTTTGTTTGTTACCTACTTAGTTCTGCCTTTGAGAATGGTTCAGGGATTTAGTGCCTCTACTCTAATGACCCCTTTCATAATCAAAAGACCATGCCAAAGATTGATTCCTGAGACTATTAACTCTTTACTTCAGTCTGTAAACGCACACCCTGAAATCCTAAATAAAAACCTCCTGAGATTTCGATCAGGTCAGCACCTTGCTGCTTTCATGCCCATTTTCCAGACGGAGACCCTGAGTCTCTGAAAGGTTGTATAGATTTCCCCAGGTCTCAGAGCTAGTCAGAAAGAGGAGTTCTAGCACCCAACTTTCAGCCTTTCCCTCACTTGCCCTTCAATTAACCTAAGAGACCTGGAAGCTGGGAGGAAGCCTCTGACATTGCTAATTAAAAAGAGGCCACAGGGACCTCAGCATGAACTCTGAGGTCACCAGGTTCTGCCCCTGGAACTTGTGCAGCTGCCTGCACTTGGAAGTGAATGAGACTTCAAGGAGGGACAGTCCCTTTGTCTACTGAATTAACTTGTGTTAATTTATTTCCCACTAAATTCCAAGCTGCAGTATTGAAGCTCTAATTAACACTTAGAACCAAAGACACATCCAGGGGAACTGTCCCGAGGATGTGTGCGCATAAGCTTATGTCTTCTCAACCCAAACCTAATACTAATTAGCCCCACAAGTTCTCCAAGGGCTTATCTGCTAATGTAGAACCTGGTGATGAGCTCTGTCTCTACCTAGCCATGGAGATTAAGGACATGGGTCTCTTCATCTTTGTTATCAATGTCACGCCAGTGGCCAGAGGGGACTGTGGAATCATCAGTGACCCCCATCGCCTGGCAAAATGATTCCAAGCCCTGCACTAAGAGACTCTGCCTGGTTTGCTGGTCTACCTCCTGCCCTGCTGGGATAGGCCTTGGTCTGTGGACAACACTGCCATCATGTAGGGAGCACCACTGACCTCATCCCCCACCACACTGATCCCGATGGAAATGTGCATTCTGAGGATTTGTGCACAAACATGGGGCATAGCAGAAAAGCATAGTGTTGGCAGCTAGGAAGCCCGTGGTCTGTTCCTGACAGCACCACAGTTTTTTCTTTGTGGAGTTTATCATAAAGTCTCTGCCTCCGTTTCCTTAGCTTTAAAATGGGAAACTAATCCTTATGTCAGGGTGGTCATAAGAATGAAATGAGTTAAAGCACATGCAGCACTTGATGAGTTCCTGTCACATAGAAAGCACAAAAAAGGATCATGTTAGCCTTGGCCCTGCCTGTGATTTCCCTTCCCATAAAGCTTCCTGCAGGGACTGTACTCGTGCTGTGCATGAGGTTGTACTAAGAGTCCAGGCTCTCAGGCCACAGTGGTCACCTCCTCAGTAGCCTCCTCTGTCATCCCTTACCTCCTCTAATCCTGCATTGTGATATCTTTAAAAAAGAGTAAATCTAAGAATGCTACTGTCATCACGTGGAGTTTTATCCAGGTGCCTACATACCTTTAAGAGCCTGCCTTGTCTAACCTGCAACTACTTGTCCCACCTCCTTTCTAACCACACCCCAATTGGTTCATACTTCTGCAGCAACACTATGCTCTTTGCTCTGCCTTAGCGCCTTCGCACCTACCCTTGTCTCCTGGAACCTTCCTCCTACAGTTACAGCTTACTCATTCAATTCTTTCATCTTTCAGTTTAAAGCTTGATTCATGAGAGAGGCCAACTGAAATGAGTTTACAAGACAGCGGGGGGGGGGGGGACCAGGAGATTCAAAATCATGGCTTAAAATAACAGTTGATGAGCAAAGGCAGTTCAAAGCAGGGAAGAGAACTGGGGAATGGTATTGAGAGCTGAATTGTCATGCTTCCTAGGGCTGTTATGTGGGGAAAGAATAGGCTTTCTTTGTGAGGTCCTCTGGGGAGAACATGGATGAAGGACTAGAAAACACAGGGTGACACAGCCCAAAGGAGCTGCGTTCCCCTGTGAGGCCTGTCCAGAGCTGGGTTGAGCAGCCCCAAGAAATTTGCAGGTGGAGCTTGAAGAAACATCAGGTGAGAAAGTTCACCCATTCAATCGGAGAGTGGGGTGTGTGCACATCTGGGTGGGCATTGAATGAGCAAGAGGTGTGAATGGTGATCAGGTGCAACCTATAAACCTTAGACAATTAAGGTTACTGTCCTCTGTCCCTGAATGAACATTCTCATGGGCTTATAATTTTTCAACCTATGGAAAAAGTAGCAGGCATCGCTGCATCACTTTAAGTCTTGATTTAGAAACCCCATGTATTCTGGTCCCATGTAATCACTAAAGCTCTCAACTGCCTTGGTGCTAAATCTCTCTCCCACACCTTGGGTCAGCTTTGGGGTGAAGCTTGCAGGGTGAGTGGCCAGCTCTGCTCCTCTCCTTGCCTGGCTTACTTCTGTTTCTACTTCTGTCAGTTTCCGATGTGTCAGAGAAAACAGGTAGAAATTGATCCACAGATAAAGTCTCCCCAGAATTGTCCCATTCATAAGCTGGCTTTGGCTGCTTAGGCCTAGCTGGTGCTCAGAGCTGACCCTTTCTCTTGGACGCTCTCCAGAAGGTTCTCCAGGGCCCCCTGAGCCCTGCAGACCCAGGAAGGTTGTCTCCTGATTCCTGTACTCCAGCCACAGGTGTTTACCTGTTCCTTCTCCTTGTCTTTCCCGCTCTCTGCTGAGGAGGACCTAAGGCTGTTCTAAGGTGTCCACGGTGGCTCCTACTTTGCAGAGTCACTTATGCACCCCTTTCCCTGTGAGAAGACCTATTTCATTTATTTTTATTTTTTATTTTTATTTATTTATTTTTGAGACAGAGCCTCAAGCTGTCACCATGGGTAGGGTGCTGCGGCATCACAGCTCTCAGCAACCTCCAACTCCTGGGCTCAAGTGAATCTTCTGCTTCGGCCTCCCAAGTAGCTGGGACTGCAGGTGCCGGCCACAATGCCCAGCTATTTTTTGGTTGCAGCCTTCATTGTTGTTTGGCGGGTCCGGGCTGGATTGTGAACCAGCCAGCTCAGGTGTATGTGGCTGGCATCTTTGCTGCTTGAGCCATAGGCGCTGAGCCCTGCAGACCTATTTCAGTGAAGCAGCACACCGCGGCCCACATCCAAGCCCTGGTCATCTCTAATCACTTAGGCAGACTAGTTTATCGTGCATACAGGATGGCATGGAATAGGTCTCCTCAAGTCCTACTGATGCACCTCACTCTAGAATTGGAGGCAAAAGGTACAGCCCCAATCAAGGAATGGGGAGCCCCACATCATGGACTCATATCACTCTCTCCAAAGAAGCTTCTCCACCAGTTTCCTTTTACTTTCTCTCTGACCTAGGTCTTTCCAATCGAGGGATCCAAAGAGCACTAGAATGGGCTTCTCCTGACTCCTTTTATAAATTCTTCATCTGCATGTGTTCATGTGGACCTTTTCCACACACCCTTTGGGGGCTTGTTGGGATTCCAGGCACAGAATTTAAACAGAGGCAGGATTCCTATAGGAATGGCCCCTTGCTTGTAGGATTCACTGTGTGCCAGGCCTTGGGCAGTAAATGGGGATGGGGAGGAAAATGCAGCCAGATGTGTGCTCTGGGGGAGGAGTGCTCATTCCAAAGGGCTGGGAGGAGAGAGAGACAGACAGAGAGAGACAAGGAGAGAGCTTCTGAGTTAGCTAGTGTTTACAGAGTATCTCCAAGAAGTCAGATAGGATGCTATGTTCTCTGCATGCACAGGTGAAGAAAAGAGACATGTTCCCTGACATTGAAGATGACATCAGAATATATTTATCTGAAGGTAGAGCCAACATTTTGCTAATGGATTCAATGTGGAAGGTGATTTCAGGGCTTTGGACTGAGCCCTGACAAGGTCTAGGATCATAGGAAGTAGGAGAGGAAGGCATGTTCATAGGCTATGGTCATGGCCTTGGAAAAACATGATGGTGGCTTGGGTTAGAATGTCAAAAATGAAGATGGAAAAAAGCATATGGTGATGAGTCTGGCAGTATGATGATGGAGTCAGGCAGCACCATGGTTTCAGGAGCTCCACAGTCTGACTCCATTATTTATCAGCTCTTGAACTTGGGCAAGTATCTCCTAATGGGTAGCAAAAGAAGACTAAATGAATCTATCCAGGTAAAGCACTTGGCATACAATAAAATATCAGCTAACTGTTAATACGATGTAACTCCTTGAACTGGCCCATTACAGTGGACCCCATTGCTCCAGCAGAGGATCTGCCTCCTCCCCAGGGGTTCATAGCCCAAGAACAACTGGTATTTCAAGCAAGAAAATGACATCGTATGAGCAAAGTTTTCTTAAAGATTTGTCTGTTCACTTCAGAGAAAATGATTTGCGTTTTAAATGAACATTAATGTAGGGCTTGAGACTTTGTGTTTATTGACATGGAGCAAAGTGAAGGAGACTGAGCACCAGGCTTGTAAGAGCGGCCACTGGTTCTTGAGGGAGATACTGGGAGCGAGGCAATCTCCGAGCCGGCATGGAGAGGTTTTGCAGCCCAGACAAGCCTCGAGCAACCCCATGAGTTAATGAGATAAGATCGGTCACTTGTTAGCAAGCAGGTGTTATACTCTGGACATTTGTGGTGCAACAGGGTAGGAGTGGAGCCCATGGGGAAAGAGCACGTAGCAATCATTAAGCACGTGGCTCCAGTACGTGGGCACCCACACCTGTTGTATAATGCTTCAATGAAAGGCCGCGACAGAGGTTACTCAGGGCTCTCCCTGGAATATGGGGAAGCCCACCTCTTGCAGGCTTGTACCTTCCATCTATGTCCCGGCTGTTTTTATTCGTGCGGGAATGGGGACCCCAACAGCAAACACCATGAAAGTGTACAGAAACCACCACCTGACTGTAGAGGAAGACGCTCCCTGCTGTAGTGTGGTGCACAGAGGTGCGCCCCACCCCTCTGCCTGGAAGCTGAGTCTCCACCCACTGCTCCTGCCCAACATCAGACACAATTCCCTGAGCTGAACCTCATGTCTTACTTTGGGAGGCCTTCCTTCAAGTATGTGTTCCCCACCCTTCATCTCCACCCTTTCTCTAAACACATTACCATGCATCCTTCAAAACACAATTCATACGTGCAGAATTCCCTAGGGTCCAAAGCTCCAGTGATTCCTGCTTACTCTCTGCAGTAGGATCTCCAAACTGGTTCTACTTACTGTATTTACCAAGGGATGTCCCATAAGATTTAAGGTTTTTTTCTCTTACGGAGTAAGTTGACCTTTAAGACTCATTGGCCTTGGTTTTCTGACCTTGGAGGAATCCAGCTGCCATCTTTCTTTAGGGAACACCGAGGTCGGCTCTTTTCTGTACACTGACCAGTGATACTTTTGATATCTTGACAAAAAAGAACGCAGGTGCCTTCTGGGAGACAAAAGACTGAGACTGACTTCTTCTCTTCGTGTTATAATGGTATTCTTGGTTTCTGGGGACTGGGTACAGGCAGTGGTCCAGTGTCAAGGTCTTTCTGTCCAAAAGCCTCTGTCAGATTTCCCAGTGAGGTCCAAGGCCCTGACTCAGAAATATAATGATTTTTTTCCTCTCTTATGAGTCCAGTTGGAAATGATAAATTGTGCCTCTTGTTTATTGCTTTCGAGGTCTGTGGGTACCTTTTCTTGAAATGGAAATAGTATCACATTCTTCCAACAGGGGGAATGTGTAGAGCTGGTGAAGCTTCTGTGAACTGGTCGTTGAAATTTCACCTGCTGCACATTCCTAAGAGAGGAAGGAGGGGACCCTGCCCCTCCCAATGTGATGGCCTGTGGCTGTGACTGGACCTCCAGTCCCAGCTCCTGATGCCCCTGGGGAACAAATGCCCAGCTGTACACAAAACCTTTAGGGTTTTCTGCCTAAGCAGAGGTGGTGGGAGAAGGGTGGTAGTTTTAGATTTGTTGGGAATTTTGAAACCAAACACTTCCTTATGCAGGGGGCTGGGGCCATGACTGACGTCCGGATGCTATTGGAGAGAGAATGACGGGGCTGCCAAAGAACTTTCAGGTGACTCACTGTGGCTCTTTCTGCTTTGCTCTTCATTTATTTTTTTCCATAATGCGTCCCATCTTCACCATCTTTAAGTGTCCAGTTCAGTGGCGTCAAGTACATCCATATTATTGTGCAACCATCACCACTGTCAACCTCCAGAACTTTTTTCTTCTTGTAAAACTCTATCCCAGTTAAACTAATCACCCATTTCCCCTCCCTCCACGCTGGGTGACTATCAGCCTACTTCCTCTGTCTGTGAATTTGACTCTCTAGGGAACTTAGTCCGGTGAAATCACACAGTGTTTGTGTTTTTGTAGCTGGTTTATTTCACTTAGAACAATGTCCTCAGGGTTTATTCGTGTTGCAGCATGGGCCAGAATCTCCTTCCTTTTTAAGACTGAATAATATTCTGTTGTGTACACAGACCACATTTTGGTTTTTACATATATCTGCGGACACTTGGGTTGCGTCTATATTTTGGCTGTGGTGAGTAAAGCTGCTATGAATATGGGTATACTTTACTCTTTATTTTAAAAGGACACAAATTACTCTGTATTTTAAAAGAATATAAGTTAGGTCTGGCTCCTAGTAGGGTGCTGGCCTCTGAGAACGCCTCATCATGAAAGGTTGGGGGTGGTTTGGGGTTTGTACGAGGCTGACCTGGGGCCTTCCTGCCCGAGCCCAGAGTTGGGCCTTGGGAAACTGGCCGACCATGTGGTGTGTGGCTGGGAACTGTAGGAAGCTAGGCACGAGGGCTGCTACAGTGCAGGGAATTGTCAGGGGTAGCTTCTTGCAGAGAGGAAACTGTGGCCACAACAGATCATCTGTGGGCCCACGGCCTCCTGGGAACCCCACATTCTTGCCGGTCGGAAGAGGAGGATGCCCATAGTGGCAAGAGCAGACTTCTGATTGGTGTCCTGGTGACGCTGTGCACTGCCTTCAGGACAGCTGGGCTGTGCATCTAGCCCTTGGTTTCTCCACTTGTAAATGGGGATGGTAATCACGGCACCCAGCCATGGGAGAGCTATTAAAATGAAATGTGTCTACATATGTAAGGTAATTAGCATAACATCTGGTCCAGAGGGCAATTTCAATAAATATCCGTTGTTGTTGCTGTTGTTATTGTTTCCTTCTTCCTTAAGACTAAGGACACGAGGATTCACCGAGCCCTTTGGCAGATTCATCACCCCGTGATCGGGAGACGCGGTCTAGGAGCTGAAGAACAGGCTGAGAGATTTTGGACAGCCCTTGCTCCTTGTGTCTTTTTCAAGGCCAGCTTAGAACCATTGACTCACTGAGTAAACCTTTTCCTGCACGGCAGGGAGAGGTGGTCCGTCCACACTGGTCAGCTGTACTGTCACTGTCCTTGTGAGTCTGTCTTCCCTGGCTTGACAGTGGCCCCTGAAGGCAGGGATGGGGTTTTACTCACCTTGCTCCCTTTGTGTCCAGGACAGAGCTGGCCGCAGAATGAGGGCCCAAAGGGCTCGAGGGCTCCAGGCCCGGGGCTTTCCTCTGCCTGCAGATCCTGCTCTCACCTTGGTCTGACCTCTGCAGGAAGGGCAGGCAGGCCCCAGACAGCCAACGAGGCTTTCTGTGGAAGCCCCTCAGCCACAGTGAGGGGGACTTAGTGGGGTTGTGCATTTGGGGGCTTGGAGATTAGTTTACAAAGATGCCGATGTTTTCTGGACAGCAAATCATCTCAGGATTCCTGGTGTCAGGGACCCCTGAAGCAGGGCCTAGGAGCCTCTTGTCCCCCTTTCCTTCCCACACTCCAGCCCTGGACACTGTCCAGCCAGGTTGCTCCAGACACCTGCTGTGTGTCCTCTGCAGTGAGATGGGAGGGGCGGTTTTTGTTCCTTGGTAAGCACAGATGGGCTGGGGTAGAAGGTCCCTCTGGCCTGACCCCAGGCTAAGTACCCAGTGCTTTTTTGCCACTGCCCACCAAGCTCAGGTGCCCAAGAGTTAAATTACCAGCTTTGCTTTCATTGTGGGTCAACCAGCCTCTCTAAACCTTATTCCTCACCTGGAAAAAGTAGAGGCTGTTGAGACACCCACAGGGGTGCTGTGAGGACCAGATGGGAGAGGACGCCCTGAGCACGGGCTAGGACTGCTACAGAGCAAGGGCTGTCCATGCGTCCCCATCAGCTGCTCAGTGTGTCTCTCCCTTCACCAAGCTGCTCCCTCCCTCCCGGGGCCCGCACCCTCCATGTCTATGGAGAAGCCATCCTGAGTCTGATGTCTGTATGTCATACCCCCTGCGAAGCCATCTACCACCCAGCTCAGGCAGAAGTGAGGCTCCTCTCCTTTGTGACCTTGGGTCCTTTTGTAGTTTCAACAGAAGAACATTTCCCAGGAATGTCCATGATCTGGCATTTTCTGTATTGCTAGTATTTATAGAGTTTAGACCTTTTTTTCCCTTTATTTCAAATTAATATAAGGGCACAAATGTTTAGGTTATATTGTTTTCAATTCTAAGGTAAAGTTCAAGTTGTAGTTGAGCCCTTCACCCAGGCGGCATGCTGGACGCCCTCACATTGTGCACATTAGGTGTGATCCCAGTTTAGAAATTATTAGCTGAGCTCATCCTCCCAAAGTGCTAGGATTACAGACGTGAGCCACTATACTCTCTCTTTTCTACAATAGTGCTGTTTGCCTCAAAGGATATTATACCTTATTATAATACAAATTACACCAGATTTCTTTTAGTTAGTGTTTTCCTGTATATCTTTCTACATTCAATCTTTCATTACCTTTAAAAGGTGTTGTAG